>JAJOZX010002131.1:435000-457500 GCA_023014485.1 Bathynomus jamesi | reverse complement strand
TGTCGTTGATTATCCCCATAATTTTGCTTTAAAATTCTTTAAAAGTCTCTCTGTGAAACTCAAGGTTTCTCACTGATAAATATCAGTAAATAATAAAGATTTTCTCAACAGAATTTTTGGAGTAGACTCTCCATGTAACCTTGCCATGAATGAAATACAGATAAATGTTCTTTCCTTTCAATTAACGTTGCAAAAGTGTATGAAAGAATGCAAGTGTGGTGTGAAAGATGGATATGAAAACCATGTGTCGTCAATCATCACTATAATTTTGATTTAAAGTTCAGTGATAATGTCAAAGTATAGAAAAAGAAACTTAGGATATACGAAGGAATGAATGAACAAGCAACGATTTCTACAAAACAAATGCTGTAGCTATCAAACTTATTATATTGTGTATTTTGTTTTTAACATTTTGTCGTATAAGCACTGCACACGCGCACACACACACACCCATATTAATATATATATATATATATATTATATATATATATATATATATATATATATATATACTAGCTGTTTTTGGCCGGGCTGCTAGGCTTATATGCTAAATAATTAAGTTGTTTTTAGTACTTTTGTTTTTTCTGGAGGTAATTTTAGTTTTGTAAAGCCATTTCTATAGCTTTTATGCCCACCACTTGCTTGGGGTGGGCTGATTGTACTAAATTTGAAGCCTAAGATTTTCATGGCTGTTCTTTTCTATAGTTTTATTGACCAAATAATTGAACCCCCAGTAGTTAGGGGCCTGCAGGTCCCCCAATTACTGGGACAATTACTAAGCCCAGCCCACCTCACCCCAATTACTGGCAGCACCATCCGTAGGACCCCTGTTTAGCTAATTCAACTCTTTTTACAGAGACCCAAAAGTTAAACAAACGGACAGACAGAAAGACACACAATTTGCTTCCTCCTTGATAATGTGAATATATCACGAAAGCGCTCGGACTTTGTGTTTCATTTTCCCTGTGGTTGTTTGCTTATTAATAGGATCACGTGTTATTTTGTGATTTTAGTGCATATATATATATATATATATATTATATATATATATATATATATATATATATATATATATATATGTGTGTGTGTGTGTGTGTGTGTGTGTGTGTGTGTTATATATATGTAATTTATATATGGCTTTTTTTGAAAGTAGAATTTTGCCCATTATTGTTAAGCTTAACCTTGTCTGGCTCCGGTATATAAATGATGTTTTATGCCTTTGGCCTGACAATTTGGATGTTCACAAATTCCTTGGTCGCATCGATAATAATAATAATAATAATAATAATAATAATATTAACAATAATAATAATATTTATTCAGAAAGAACATATTACTGTACATAAGATATACAACACATCCATATTGGTTTACACTTTACACAATGTTGGCATTAACGGTTAATCTTATATTTTTAGTGACAAATAATTTAATTACAATATTCTTATCTAAATATACCGTAGGGAAGCATGACAGCTTTTCAGGCAAAAATCTCTGAGATTCATTTCTATTTTTAAAAGGAAAATAGGAAATATAAATAGAATTTGTGCAAAATAAAATAATGTTGCATCTAGTTAATTATGTCATTACAAATGAAAATTGAAATAATCTTTGAAATAATAGAAAAGGAAGATATAACCAATACGGTATAATAATAGAAATAATAATAGAAATAATAGAAAAGAAAAATGGTAAACAAATACCTAAATTTGTTTTATATTAACTGCCGAGAGAGAGAGAGAGAGAGAGAGAGAGAGAGAGAGAGAGAGAGAGAGAGAGAGAGAGAAATTAGTTTTAAAATACCAGTTGGTATGCCCAGAGAGTAATTTGTTTTAAAATTTACAGTTCGCAACCATACGCCTCATTTTCAAATCGGTTTTCGCCGAGATTCGTGAGCGTGAGATGTGTTCTCTTTTGTTTAATGTAAATTCCATTAATAATTATATTCGGCTTAGGCTGACTTAACCTCTCTCTCTCTTTCAATGTCATATTCATCTTAATTCACCATAACCCTTTCTCACCATGTTTCAAAAGTTATACCGAATAAAATCATATAAAATCTGTTTTGAGGTTCGACTTTCCCTTGCTTGAGACCTAACCAGACACACGCTACCTCGTATAAAGTGCAGTTAAACGCGAGTCAAAATAGTAAAACCGTTAAACTTTCCAGTATAGTATAAGTTCGATATAACAAATATCAATATAAGAAAACAAAAATCATGTTAACACAAATAAAAATCATTAAATAAATGAAACACTACAAGTGTCGAAGAGTTATAAATAGGCAATACGCAATATATTTATATATTTATTTTTATTTTTATTTTTTTTCCTTTATCATCCCCTTTATCCTATCCCCTTCCTCCTTGTCACCATCCATGAGTCGTATCACATCACGCACATACACTCGCATATATATATATATATATATATATATATATATATTATATATATATATATATATATATATATTTATATATAATATATTATATATATATATATAATATATATATAAGTATATATATATATATATAATTTATTTATTTCTTCCTTATCACCATTTCCCCCTTCCCTCTTATCAACCTCCCTTTTTTAAGAGATTAAAATTATGATTTTGCCCCTTCCACCCTCTTTTCCCCTCACTCTCTTCAGTGGCACTCCCATAGTTTCCCCTTTTCCCTCACTTGACATTGGCACTCCATCGGTCTAAGTGCCCGATACTACTTATTACTTATATGAAATATTTTCTCTGCAGATATGTTTTCGAAGGAGTTGAAAACCTATGTTGTGGGAGTTCTAATAATAACCTTCAGTAAAGGCTATCCTAATGATGGTAATGTATTATATTTACTGTGTTTATATATATATATATAACAAATCACTAAACAAAGAAACACTAGAACCAATCCATTTTTTTCTTATTGAAAGAGGACAAAGCCCACTTGAGATCAGTTATCAGTTATGTTAATCAGTTTTACTGATGTTTAACTGAAGGATGTGCTGAAAAAAGTTTGAAATTTTGAAAGTGGTAAAGATGCGTTAATCTTTTATATTTATTTAATTAATTGAAAAAAGAATTGGAAAAGGAGACTAAATGGAAGCTGGAGTTTGTACTCATCGAATCTGAACACAATGCTAAAATCACACCACACACACACACACACACACACAGACACACACAAGCATTAAGAGAATAAATAGGTTTGGAAAATTGTGAGTACGCTTTTATATAGCATACCTATTGACAGCAAGTGTTGTATGTACGGAACTGAAATACGACAGTTACAGAAAGAGTATAAAAAGTAAAGTAATTATAGAAATAGACCTTTTATAAGAAAATTTGTGCTGGCAATTAAAAAGATTTACATATTCTGAAGAAAAGATTCACTGAAAGAAGGAAGTGAAGCCATATATGGATTGCTCAGTCAAAAAAGTTGGGCATATATTTTACCCAATAGTTTTACTAAAACTGCTTGAAAATTATTTTGAGTTTTTGTTTCTAAAACAAATAATTACCTGTTTCATATTTTATCTAGTGAGTGGTTTTGATTGTGTTAAAAACAATGAAAAGAAATTTTAGCCAAGATATCAGTAGGTTAATTTTAACGTCAGTAGGCATAATGGTGACTGATCGAAAGAGTACCTTTAAATAACCATACCAGATAACTTATTTTCAAAATTAATGCCCAGTTAATTAAAACTCAAGGTCACTTAATCAATTATGAATGCATTATGCACAAACTACAGAAGTAATTATTTCTTAGTCACTTATTTAGTTAACAATAATGCCAAAAGATTTTTATAAATTTATCTGATTTTTTTAAAGTTTTTGCCATCTCTTTTATGAAATGACTGTAGTTTGGTTCTTCTGAATCCTGAAGACTTTTTTTGTACATACGAACATTGTTATACATACCTACATTATTTTCAAACCCATTTCCTATTCCCAGTTGGGTGAGAACAAGGTTTTATTGAGCTCCAGACTAAAAACATTCAAACCATACATACAAAGCTGCAAAGGGATCTCACCTTCGGGAATAAGGTACCACACTAATTACATCGTTCCATCTTTTCCCTCCTCTTCCTTTACTTCTCACGCCTACATATTCACTATCATACACCCTTTTCATTATTCATTCTCTCCACATGACCATACCAAAGAGTCTAGTAACCCCACTTATCTCCAGTAACATTTCGATGAAACACTTTTCACGAACCTCTTCATTTTTCACACAGTCAGTGTGCTTTACAGATTTTCGTGCCTCTTAAAACATTCATCTCTCATGACAAGCAAATGCTCCACACCTATACATACTGTAAGTGTTGACACTAATACACTTTCCTGTAAACTTCTTGCCGTATCTACACTCAAGCCATTTCTCCCTACTAGAGCTTTTACCACGCTTATCCCTGTTTCGCCCTGCTTCATTCTTTCAGCTTTCTTTTACAACCTCTAAATTTTGTCCACCCACCATTCACTCAATACTCCACAAGCTGATTCTGAACCTCCTTTTACAATAACAATCTTACACATATTTACATTTATTTTCAAGTCTCCATTCATTAACGTCACGTTAACAAAACTTGTCACTTCTTTTTAACTCATACTTGATTCCCTAAGAAATATTACGTCATCAACATACAACAGATGCGACAGCTGACACTCATTCCCTTTCAGGGTCAGATTTACCTTTCTCTCTAGTATTCTTGTTTCCATCTTACGATTTACCCACCCCTATTCACATTAAACAGCCATGGAAACATCACACAACCATGTTCTACTCCAATATTAATATTAAATCAGTCACCTTACTCAACTTTACCTCTTACGTAATCACTTCTATCTACAAAAAAATTTACTTAAGAACTTATCACTGACACTAAACATACTATAAGCACATTCCATAAGCCAGATATAGTCACTTAATTATATGCTTTCTTCAGATCCATAAATGTCATATAGACCTTTCTCTTCTTTTTATTAAGACACATTCTAATAATTCCCCCCATCATATTTCGCAACATTCAGGCATTCTTATTCACCACATCTGAACATAATTTACCTATCGAACCTGTACCGTTATAAAAGTTTAAAAAAAATTACCGATTATGGACTAATAAATTCTATACACTTTACGCTTTCTAAATCACTAAGGGATTATTACTGTAATGTTGTGATTGCAAAACAATTAAATGGAGAGTTTGTAGAGAAATTTTTTCAACAGTAAACAAATGTCTTTAAAATTTATGGTTCTTAATCCTCTCCAAGAAATCACTTCCGTAGGAATTCATCGTAAATGAGAAGACAAAAAAATGACAATTTCACAACTCCACTCGAGAATTGTCCTGTACTATAAAATGTGCCATGAGTATAATAAAAACTTGGACCTCTGTAAAGCAACTGATATATTCCACACCTCCTTTCAACTTACATTCACCTTTACTGCAAAGAAAAAGAATTCATTAACGGAATTTTAACATACAACGCATCGATTGTTAAACACTTTTTCTCTTTCAGATTTCACGGAAGATAATGTGACCAATCAGATTCAGAAACTTCGTTCTGATCTTGTGTCATTTGAAGAGTACTTTGGAAACAGTAAAAATATGGCAAACATCATAAAAGAACTAAGTTCTATTTTAAGTTTAGTGCTCAGTGAATTAGGTAAATATTTCATTTTTGACATATATTGTTTCAGTTGGGAAGTGCATTACACATATATAATTCAGATATACAGTGTATTGTTTGTTGACTTCTTGTTTTACCTTTGATTTTTGTTTCAGTAAGTACAAATTCATTCCAAGAAAATATACGTGCTGAAATTTCCCACTTAAGTTCTCAAGTAAATGATACGAGGTCCTCTCTGAACACAAGATTGATCGATATTGGTAGGCAGAAGAATTTTTCTTTTATATATTTCAATATTAAATAATAACAAAATTTTAAGTTTAGTGCTCAGTGAATTAGGTAAATATTTCATTTTTGACATATATTGTTTCAGTTGGGAAGTGCATTACACATATATAATTCAGATATACAGTGTATTGTTTGTTGACTTCTTGTTTTACCTTTGATTTTTGTTTCAGTAAGTACAAATTCATTCCAAGAAAATATACGTGCTGAAATTTCCCACTTAAGTTCTCAAGTAAATGATACGAGGTCCTCTCTGAACACAAGATTGATCGATATTGGTAGGCAGAAGAATTTTTATTTTATATATTTCAATATTAAATAATAAAATTCAAATGACCACTTATTAAAACCAATCGACATTTATTCCCATCAGAGAATGAAATAGCAATTTTAAATTATGGGTCCACACGTTCCTGAAAGTAATTTAAAGTTTGCTTATACATTTGATGTTTTCTTCTTTTTTTTTTCCAGCAAGTACAAATTCATTCCAAGAAAATGTACGTGCTGAAATTTCCCACTTAAGTTCTCAAGTAAATGAAACGAGATCCTCTTTGAACACAAGATTGATCGATATTGGTACGTAGAAGAATTTTTCTTTTATAATAATGTTATAATGTTTCAGACCAACAAAGACCCTAGTTTCCACTCATGGCTGGTCTACCTAACTGTTTTCGTAATTGTGTATGTCCTCCGTGGTGGCGGAGGGGACCTATAATTTTACGTGGGTTCCGAACCACAAGAACATAAGAAATTTATGTAAAAACTGCCTGTACATTGGCAACGACCAATTTTTACAAAACTAAATAATTATCAATTTAAAACTAAAGATAGAATCTCTGGATCCAGAGGATCAAGTCATAATAGACTACTATCCACAATTATGTTACACTCTATATCTATTTATAACCGACATGCAAATATATCAGATCCAAAGAATCCAGTCAATTTCATTAACGGTATCCATCACGGTATCCATCACGGTATCCATCCAACGGTATCCATCACGGTCCATATCGATTGCGGACCAAGTCAAAATTTACCACCATATACATTACAATATATATACTTAGGAGGAAAAGTGTAGGTGTGGCTGTAAAGACTGTACAGCAATGTAGAAATGTGTGTGCACCCATTTTGGGTCTCCCATTTCAAGGTGTTTGTGGGGCAAGTGAGATCATGAGTTTTTCAATGGTGTCCGGTATTTTCGCCGTAAACATTTTCGCCGTAGGAAAATTCGCCGTAGGATTTTTCGCCGAAAACATTTTTGCCGCAAAGAAATTCGCCGTAAGGCATTTTCGCCGTAAGAATAAAAAGAGCAGATTAAAAAAATAAGATTTAAAGGCAATTAAAAATAGTTTATTGATACGTTAAAAGTAAAGAAATAGGAAAAACATAAAACAATATTTTTAAATTAAAAAGTGTGCAAGTTCATAGCTATGGTGCGCAAAAAATGCAGTTTTTGCTCTGGATTGTGTCTTAGTACTTGGTTATGAAGTCACGTACTAATATTTTTTATACGCTTTTTTTCTGGTTGGTTCATCTCGTTCGACGTCGCACTTCTTCTTTTCAGCTAACATATCTTCCTTCATTAAAATAAATATGAGTTTCCAAATACTGGGATGCATATTAATATCAGAGCTTTGTATTGCGTTGTGAAAGCCTTCTACACTGTTGTTCGTTCGCGGCATACCATTACACGTTCTTTCGTAGACATTCCACAGTTCAATAGGAAATGTGGGTTCCATTCTGCGTCTTCGCGGGCCTCGGCCTCTTTCTCCTCCAATATAGTGGGTTTCAAAATAAGATACCAACTCTTGGGGCAAATCATCGTCATCTGTAGCTCGATAAATCCGTCAATAACGTCGCTAACTGGAAGAAATGCTAGCGCTGTGAAGCATTTAATTTTTGCGTTAAATTCAGTTTCTGTTTGATAGCGCAACTTTTGTCCGATATCAATGACTTTGCGGTAAATATTTTTTGCCATGTGAAATAAACATCCGGTTATAGTTGCATTTGGAAATACGTTGGAGAATGCGCTGATACTTGCTTTCTCAAAGTCGATCATCAAGGTTTCGGGAGTTAATGATGAACGTAAGCCCTTTAAAATATGAAAAAGTCTGCTGTAAGTCTCTTCAGATTTCCCCGGAAGTAAAGCAAATAGACGAGGAATGCTACTATTTCTTATTGCTATGTGCAACGTATATAACTGGTAGTATATATCTGGCCTACATTCAAATGTTCCATCACATGCCCAATCCTTATGATTCACCAAATCGTCTAAACCAGATTCTGTGCCAAACACTAAAATTCTGTCAGCATCATGTTCTCCACTATCAAATAATAAAAAAATTTCACCATTCATGAAATTTGTACTCATCAGGAATTACATAACCACTTCTTGCTTTAGGGATGGGGGGAGCTTGTTTATTTTTTTGCCTCCAACTTCTAATATTGCGTGATAAATTTGGCAAAGAGGGCATTAAGGAACAAGCGTTGCTCTCTAAATTGGCAGAAGCATCGGCAATTAAAGATCTCGTAGAGAGTTGTGAATTAGTAGCCGCTGATTTTATATTTGCAATAGCTTGGTAAACTTTAGGCTTCACAGGATGAGAGGGATGGCTGTGCTCACCGAATATTTTGCATATTGATATAGCATCATTTTCAAGTACAGTGTGCACTCTAGTTCTACACTCTTTCATTTCACACTTCCAGTAAGTTTTATCACTGTATTTTCTATCAATTCGGTATACGTAATTCTTATCATCCACTAATTTCTGACCACCACGACTACTCTTTACTGCAGGCCCGGATTTAGCTATAGGCGAACTAGGCGATCGCCTAGGGCCTCGCGCCAAAGGGGACCTCGCTCAAGCTGTTTTGCGCGTTCTGTTCAAGTGATATTAATGATTTAGAACTCTATGAAGAACTTAAAGTACTTTGCAGGTTTATACCTGAGAAAACAGATCTCGGAAATGCCCTTGTTTATATAGTGCAAAAACAACTAAGTGAGATTTATCCTAATGTTTATGTTGCACTTCGAATAGTATTAACCATCCCAGTTACTGTTGCTTCGGCTGAAAGAAGTTTCTCGCGTCTCAAACTTATTAAAACATATTTGCGTTCCACCATGTCTCAAGCGAGATTGCAATCATTAGCTATGTTATCAATAGAAAACGATATAACAAATTCATTAGATTATTCTCAATAATTGAAGAGTTTAGCTCGAAGAAAAGTAGAAAAGCATTGCTGTAATATTCAAGGAGCATCTGAACCAAATATTAAAGCATTAATATTTAGCCTGATAAGTCGATCGCTCACTATTATAAAAAATGAAATGTCAACATCTCTTATACATCACATATGAAAAACGTTTGTATACTATGGAAAGTCATTACCTATAATATTATATAAATCTTAGAAAGCATTGTCTTATATTTTCGATACAAATCTTGATTCATATTATAATTTATATTTATTTGTATGGTTTATTTATATTTCGTATACAATTTCCATGCGTGATTATTTTGGTTTAGTTTAATTTTTAAGTGCTGGCATAATTCTGTCTATGCGGGATTCTAATATTGCTGGTATAGTATCGATAATTAAGTCCATATTTACATATGTATAGGCCTAGGGCCTCGCAATTTCTAGATCTGCCTAGGGCCTCGCAACTTCTAGATCCGGCCCTGCTTTACTGTATAGGCCATTATAAGGGCTTAGATTTGTATAATTTAAAAACAAGAGTAACAGGAGAACTTCCACCAAAAAGAGTTACAATCAGGCTGCGAACTAAACTGAAAAGCTAAAATAAATTAATTCTGACGAAGGTGGTTGGATTTTTCATTTATTGGTGCTTGTTTTTCATATTTGTTCGTTTTTTTTATTCTTACGGCGAATTTCTTTGCGGCGAAAATGTTTTCGGCGAAAAATCCTACGGCGAATTTTCCTACGGCGAAAATGTTTACGGCGAAAAGGTACCTCACAGTACCTCACAGTACTATGGGGGGCACCGCTCGGCAGAGGAATCTCTTTAAATGGGGTGTGTAAAGACAGAGAGTATCCCCTAACCCAAGATGCTGCCTCCCTATATCCCACAACACTTGTGTTGAGCTGTGCGATCTATCACCACAAAGCCTTAATTTTACTACCTTAAACTATACCCAATCTATCAACATATGCGTCGAATCGATTTTTAAACATGTTTATAGACGTGCTACTAATTACTTCTACCGGCAAACTATTCCAGCTATTTACTATTCTATGCGTAAAAAAGTTTTTCGCAACTACTGTCTCGAACCTTTTACTTGTCAACTTACACCCGTTACTTCTAGTCCTATTATATTGAGATATTTCGAAAAACCTATCTCTATCTACGTTATCGAACCCATTCATAATTTTGAAAACCTGGATTAGATCACCCCTTAGCTTCCTAGTCTCGAGTGTAGTCAATTTTAACTCCTTAAGCCTATCCTCGTACGACTTTGACCTAAGCGACGGAATCATCTTAGTTGCTCGTCTTTGAACTCTTTCGATTTTGTCTATATCTTTTCGCATATACGGATTCCAAAATTGGACCGCGTACTCCAAATGGGATCTAACTAATGATTTATAAAGAGGAACTATAATATCGCGCGATTTGTACTCAAAATTTCGAGCTATAAAACCTAACACTTTGTTCGCCTTATTGACCACTGCTGTACTTTGTTTCGCTACTTTTAAATCACCAGTGACTATAACTCCTAAATCTTTTTCCTACTCTACGCTTGTTAAATCTTTCCCTGACATACTATACGCAAAATTACCGTTACGCGAACCTATATGCAAAATTTTGCACTTATCAACGTTAAATCTCATTTGCCATGTGACTGACCAATCAACGATTTTATTCAGATCTTCTTGGATTTTATCTCTATCTTCGTCATTAATCGCCCTACCACCCAGCTTCGTGTCATCCGCAAACTTTGAAACTGTACTGACTAGGCCGACATCTAAATCGTTAATATATATGAGAAAAAGTAAGGGGCCCAATACAGAACCCTGAGGAACGCCACTCGCTACATTAGCCCAACACGACTCCGCTCCATCAACGACCACCCTCTGTTTCCTGCCTCGCAACCACTCTTCTAGCCAATTTATTACTACACCCCTGATTCCATGAGCCTTAGTTTTTTCAATGAGTCTTTTGTGCGGCACGGTGTCAAACGCTTTTTGAAAATCTAAATACATTACATCAACCGCCCGATGACTGTCGTAAACGTCAACCACGCTTTGAAAAAATTCTAAAAGATTAGTTAAGCAAGATTTGTTTTTCCCTAAAACCGTGCTCCGTATTTCTAACTAGTTTATGCAATTCTAAGTGTTCGACTGTACGATCCCTAATTATTGATTCCAGTAGCTTACCTACAATAGACGTTAAACTGATTGGCCTATAATTTCCCGCCGCGCCTTTATCGCCTTTCTTAAAGATAGGTGTTACGTTTGCTAACTTGAAATTATCTGGTACGCACCCCTCAGAAATAGACGCATTAAAAAACTTTGTTAGCGGCACAACAATGCTATCTTTTAATTCTTTTAGTTGTATGGGATATATGGAATCCGGACCCGGTGATTTACGCGTTTTCATTTTATCAATATAGCGCATTACCTCCCCTTTACTAACCACAATATTATCCAAAATATTACCATTATCAAAAGGTATTATGTCTATGACCGTAGGGATATTCGTTACATCTTCTATAGTAAAAACTGACGTAAAAAATTCGTTTAGCAAGGTAGCCATTTCCTTGTTTTCAGAAACTAGATCTCCGTTTACATTTTTCAAAGGCCCCAAGACACTTTTTACTGGATTTCTGTTGTTGACGTATTGAAAGAATCGCTTGGGGTTTTCTTTACCGTCACAAGCTATGGAGATTTCAAATTCGCGCTTGGACCTTTTTATTACACTTTTCGCTTCACGCCTGAGAGATATGTAGTTGTTTCGTAACCACAAATTGTCTTTATCGCACTTATGTAGCCTATAAGCCCTATCTCTACTCTTTATAATGTCTCCTACTCTAGAAGCAGTGGCGGCTCGTGACTAAAAATTCTAGGGGTGCTGTCTCTAAGAATGGGTTGAAATAATTACTGAAATAAAAGGATGAGCATTGAGCAATTAATAAAAGTTTCAAGAGTTATTGAAAAAGTTATTCAGTGAGCTCATCCTTAGATTGTTCTTGATTATTTCAATTGTAAATAAAAAATTTAGGGGTACTGCAGTTCCGCAGTGCCTACCGACGAGCCGCCACTGTCTGGAAGTAAACCACAAGGGCTTGTTGTTTACTTTCGCACGCTTAATTTTGTACGGTACACATTCCTCATTTATAGTCCTAAATACTGTTTCAAACGATTCCCACATTAGTTTTGCGTTGGAGTTCCCCATTACGTTTTCCCAATTGACGTGTGACAATTTATTTCGAAATTTACAAAAGTCTGCGTGCTGGAAGTTAGGAATTTTAGTCGAGTTAGCTGGTTTCGAGTGATTTACTGAGAGGACAAACTCTACCATATTGTGATCGCTATTGCTTAACGGTTCTATTACTTGAAGATCAGTAATTAGCCTATCATCCGTAGTTATTACTAAATCTAAAATACTGTCCAACCTCGTAGATTCCCCAGCCGTTTAAATAAGAAAGCTATCCTCGAGAAAATTAACTAAACGATTACCTTCCGCGTCTCCCTGCTTTGTATCGTAATTCACGTTGGCGCAATTAAAGTCACCCATAACTAAAGCCTGCTCACTACCGATTATTCTCTTTAGTTCACGATATAACGCTTCGTCCGTATCAGCTGTTTGATTAGGGGGCCTATATATAACCGCAACAACAAGTTTGAAATCGTTCAATTTAAGTTCTGCTATAGTCGAATCTATCGGTTCTGGAATTGTGTGCTTTACTTCTATAACGTTCGCAATATTATCTTTGATATACAACATAACACCGCCTCCTCGCCTTCCTATTCTGTTTTTAACAAAAAGTCTATAACCTTTAATTTGATACTCCCCTACAAAGTCACGAGTTTCAGTGCTAAGCCACGATTCATTTATCGCAATTATATCAGTCTTTACAAGCAATTAAAGAAAAAAATTCGTTTCTTTTATTTCGTAGGCTACGAGCATTTAAGGATAGAACCTTCAAATTGTTTGTAATTGCGACACCTTCGCGAGCGCAGGGGAAATTTGTGGAATTTACGCTGGGACCGTTCGAGTTACGGCAGCCTGAAAAGAAGAGACAGTATTATGAAATAGTCTTCCTAAACGCGCAGCTCCAACATCATTAAGATGAAGTCCATCTCCGAGGAACAAGTCCCTCCTGCCGTAGAAACTGTTCCAAAAATTCACAAAATGCACTCCTTCCTGTTGGCAAAGAGACTTTAGGTTATTGTTAATATAGGTCGCCTTGCTGTAGAAATCGTTACGTTGGATAATTCGAGGAAGTATACCTGTTAAAACAATCTTATTAGTTTTTTCTTTTAATCGCTCTAGTAAGTCCCTGTACCTAGCCAGCAGTTCTTCAGATCTAGAATTTAAAACGTTATTAGTACCGATATGAATAACATACGTTGTGTCCTCGGCGGTACGGTCTGTAAATTGGTCAACACTATTAGTTATATCCTCCAACCTTGCACCAGGGTAGCAGTAACGGCGCCTACGACGAGGGTTTCTCCCACAGAATTCCTCGAGCTGCCCTTGAACAATGGAATCGCCAACGAGTCGTATTTCCGGTTCATCAGCATCATCGAAACCTAAAACAGAAAACTTATTGTTTGTTATTACTGGTAGACATGTCTTAGGTTTTCTCAATGGGGCTCCATTACGCACTCGAACGAAGGGTTGGAAACTAGGAGAAGAGAGAGGGCTATTAATACTATTTATATTATTAGTAGAAACTGAGGCAGGAGGGGTCGGAACTGGAGTCTCAAGGGATTCTAATTTTGCCGTCAGGAGCATCACGCTTTCTTCAAGCCTTACTCTGGCCTCCTTCTCACGTTCTAACTCGTTCCTCAGCACTTCCATGCTTGAGCACCACCTGCAAACTAACTGTTCACTATTATTAGCCATTATAAACGCGTAAGCGGCAAATTTCCCTTCACAGCGAACTGGAGTCTCAAGGGATTCTAATTTTGCCGTCAGGAGCATCACGCTTTCTTCAAGCCTTACTCTGGCATCCTTCTCACGTTCTAACTCGTTCCTCAGCACTTCCATGCTTGAGCACCACCTGCAAACTAACTGTTCATTATTATTAGCCATTGTAAACGCGTAAGCGGCAAATTTCCCTTCACAGCGACTGCAAGTACTTGACGGGGGTGCCATGCTTTTAATTAGTTAAACAACAAAAAACAAAAAAACAAAAAACAAGAAACGAGCGTTTGGAAATTAATAAATTACAACGTAGGTCTACCGCGTTTTTGAAACGCAGAAACAGGTTCTTGTAACACAAATTTATACTAAATGAATATAAAATTAAGCTACCGACAAAAGATCTGTAAAAGAAGAGTATTTATAATACTTATCTGTCCGCGATTCGACCGGACTTTTTTCCTTTTTTTCACACGGTGTGTGACCACACTCTACCTGACCTCTCGAAGGAAGGAAAAATTAACCTTATGTCTCCACGTTTTCTGATAGATTTGAAAAACAAACAAGGCAAGCCACGTGCAGTAGCCATGGTTTGATCAAATAATATAGTACTGAATAACGATTCAAATGACTACTTATTAAATCCAATCGAACATTTTATTCCCATCAGAGAATGACGTAGCAATCTTGAATTCTGAACCCACAGTGACACCAACTACAACACCTGCCGTTCCTGAAGGTATTCTAACAATATGAAAAGGCTTTTTTGGAATTTAAATATATTAATAGTTAGTTAAGAAAATCCTTTATAATCTTAGGACATCTAAAAATTATATAATATTGAATTAAAGTACAACCATTAATTGTATCGATATCTTTTTAAAGCGACTCAAAAACCAAAGTTCAATGAAGAATATTTTTTCTTGACGCCACCGTTAAATTACATGGAAGCTAGAGAATATTGTCTCACGCATAACGGTGAACCATTTATTCCTAAATCAAAGGTACAGGAAGATTTTTTCCACATATGTTGAAAACAATATAACTTTGAATTGGACACTTTCTAATTAGGTGAAAATTTCACTCCTAACTTTAATTATTTTCAAACGCAGGAAGGACTTCGTTTTATAATCGAAACAACAACGATAGAGCAACCATTTGGATGGGTTCCTCTCACTGACCTCGACGTGGAAGGTAGTCGAAGGTGGAATGATGGAATAGGTAAGTACAGACAGAATATAAGTGTGCTGTAGGCGTACCAGTATTTTTAACCTTTTGAAACTTAGCATGTATAAAGTATTTTAATTATATATATATATATATATATATATATATATATATATATATATATACTCGTAAGATTCAAAAGTGCAGAGTTAAAATGCGGCAAAGAGTCTCTGAATCAGTTAACTTCACGGTTAAAATGTTTTGAGCCGATGGTGTATGTAAATTTATTTTACTTTTGATATTATACAAAAGAAATTCAATTCGCTTTTACCTGCCAGATGTAAGATGGATATTGCTTCAGAATAACTTGCGATGGGGTATGACGTCCTGACCGTTTTGTAAAGGAAATTTTTGTTCTGCAATGGTCGCCTTACTATTGTATGAAATATAAAGAGTAACGGGTAACTGTCGTCATGTGGGCCGCATCAGGCTTGTAAGGTAGTTTTGCCCTTGTGCTCCCGACCTCGAAACAATTGTTGAAAAATTAACGAAAAATAAATATTACTGAAATGTTCTGGTATTATTTGTACAATAATAACATATACTTTATTTGAATGGTGTGCATTTTAGTGCATTTCTAATTAAATCTTTTCATTCATTTATGTTCTGTAGAGGTTATTATTTTTTCGTAATTATTTTCAGGTTATAGTGGTTTCAAACTGAATTTCACCGATACTGACAGTAAAGATGGAAATAAAGACGACCACGACTGTGTTGGTATCGACACAAACGGTTCTGCAGATTGGTACAAGTGTAATGTAAAACGTCGAATGCTCTGTGTCAAGACTATTTATGTATGAAAATATACCCTTTATGAAATATAGGGTGTACACAAAGACCTTTCCCGATTGTGAACTTTAATTACATGAAATTCAAAGAAGACACAGTAACGCTTTGTTTTGCATTTTATTACATGACACATCAAGTTTTTTACTCTTATTTGCATATCCTGTTGTGCCCGACTGGGAGCCATTGGTGAGTGACCGAAACAAAATGATATCTCCGCAGGAGAAAGCAAAATGTGTTGTTTGGTTTATTGAGCAAAGTCCGTGATTGCCGATTAGTTCAACAGTTGGAAGGCCTTCGACTAACTGATTTGTTAGTGCATGAGTTCTTGAACACCACTTTACCTGGAAGATGGATTGGGCGCGACGGGCCGGTGCCATGGCCTCCACGATCCCCATATATCACGCCCCTGGACTTCTTCCTGTGGGAATATGTAAATGATTATATGTACCATACTGCAGATGCTAACACTGACATTCTTCATGCGAGGATTTGCGATGCCATCAACAGTGTCACGAGAGATATGCCAGTGAACGTATGGCGTGGACTCGAATTTTGCTTCGATGTGCTACGTGTAACTAACTGCGCACTTCTTGAGATTTAATAAGAAACATAATAAACTTGATGTGCTATGCAACAACAAGCAACACAGAGCATTACTGTCTTCTTTTCATTTGATGTAATTATTAAAGTTCATAATCAGGAAAGGACTTTGTGTACATTCTGTATTATTTTATTGATATGATATTTTACGGGATCTGGATATAACTATTCTATATATAACAATGGTTTGAAATAAGTTAAAATTATAGCTTAAAAATTGACACACAGTGTAATATTGTATGAAATGCGTTCGTAATTCTTTTTTCTTGATTCTTTTCAGTACATATTGAAGGCCCTCTCAAACTGAAAATCAGCGTTAGTGCTAGTAATGATGGAAATAGTAGTTAAAACAAATGTGTTCATATCCATTGGAATTGTGAAACAGACTGGTACGAATGTGCTAGCAAACTTCAAGTGCTTTGCTTCAAGCTTGTTTACTTATATGCAAAATATACAGTGCATGAAATATTTTACTAATATTGAACTTGTTCAAGACATGAATTGAATTTTGTATAGATAATGATAATTTTAGGGTAAGTTAAATATATATATAGATTAAAAATTGACAGAGGATAACAATGTATCCAGTGTGTACTTAATAAGAATTAGTAAGCATTCTATGTTCAGTAAGATTTCTATGTTCAGTAAGATTTCTATACTCAGTAAGAATTCTATGTAAAATGAATGCATAATCTAGCGAATGAACATTTAAAGTACGAGTATACTAATGACTTGGTGAATCTTCATGTTTGATATTTGATTGTATTTTCAAGCCATGCTTGTTCATAGTTATATCCCTGCAGAGTTTATGATGGTATATACAGGGTGTTCATAGAGTCACGCAAGTGAATATGGTGAAGTGTACATGCATATTCACTTGTGTGACTATGTGAACACCCTGTATGTCACCGTCCTTGTCAAACGTAAATGTGAGGAATTTCTATCCAGCGATAATTAAAGGAGATTACATTTAAATACAGTGTTAGCAATTCAGTACTTATAGTTTCTTCTCGGATATAATCAATGCATATGATAGAGTGACTCACAAGATTTTCTAGTGTAGACCATGTAATATTTTTTTAGAAACTATCTTTTACCATTCTGTTTATGAGTCGCTTCGGGTCTTTATGTTTATTATATTTTAAAAGATCATAATTAAAGTCTCCCAAGAAGATTGCTTCTGCTCTTATATTTTTTATGATTTTAAATAGTCTATATTCTCAAGGAAGTAAAAACGTTTTTCGGGGGAAGCCTATATGTACAGTTGCCTGCATATGTAATGTTCCCCGCCTTACAGGCGACTCCATATATGTGACAACGCCGCAGTGAGAGTCAAGGTACCCCAACCGGGGAAAGGTGGGGTGAAGGGGGGACAACCGAGTCCAATAACATATAACAGAAACATATACTGTATATCTGAAGGACAAATGAACGTGCAGTCAGTCATTGATATACAGGTAATTATAATGTAACGTCTTTGTTCATAAAGATAAACAATTAAGATGATCGTGAACAGCCTTGATACCGCATGTAGTTTACTCGTCTTATACATTAATAACTTAATAAGGTTCCATTATGATTACTATTATCACAATTTTACTAGTCTATATGAACAGCTACCACAAAACAACTTTTTATATGCTAGTGAATTTGAACCAAAAATAGACACTACACAACCATCCTCCACACTCTCTCATTTCCATTCCCCACCCACCAGTCTCGCGTATATTAAATCATTATGTAACACTATTAATAAAGCTAACAATACTACTAAAGAAAAATGAGGGAGTGTGGAGGTTGATTGTGTAATGTCTATTTTTGGTTCAAATTTACTCATACATAAAAAGTTGTATTGTGGTAGCTGTTCATATAGACTTGCATTAATCATAATGGAACCTTATTACTGTATAAGAATAATTATTTGCAGGATAGTCTCTTATCTTTATCTCCATTAAATACACCTGTTGTTTACAACTCAAGTAGAACAGATGCAGGTTTTCATGCTATTTGTTCGACATTTCAGTGAGTTATGCCTTCCATCAATAAAAGATAATGGCATTTATAAGACTGAAGAAAGTTACGTGACAGCAACTCTAAATAAGTATTTGGAGGAGATGGCGCTAGATATAAGAATACGCAAGACACAGATTGTGCCCTTCTTATTTCATTCTAGACTCTCAGCAATTCAAAGAACATTTATATAGTTTGGCTCATTTTACATTACCATTGGATAAAAGCAGTGATGGTAGTTTTAAGCAGTTGCTGCCCATTTTTGAAGTAAATAGATGCCAATTAATCAGGCAAGTCTGGAAGATTATATAATCATCCGTCGTTTAGCATCTTTTCATTTTAATTCATGAACGTAGTGTGCCACAGGGCTCAGTTCTGGGTCCACTGTTATTTTTATTATATATATAAATGACCTTCCACGCTCATCTCATATACTGAATTTCATAATGTTTGCAGGTTAGGTGGTAATATTTTCAATAGTTAACCTTATAAAGCTAACTAAAGAAGGCTGGGGTCCCTATTCTTCAATAGCTCCAAAAGAAGTGTTTATCTTGATGTACTTAATATTTCTGAAATTGCTATAAAGGAGTGTATTGTAACAAAATTTCTTGGTGTAATGCTAGATAACAATTTGCAATGGAGTAATCATGTAAATTATATCGCGAAAAAGATTTCAAAGAACGTTACTATAATGTTTAAACTTAGAAATGTAGTCCCTAAACAGGTTTTATTGACTCTGTATCATACTCTTGTTCTGCCTTACATAACGTACTCCACCCTTGTTTGGGGAAACTCCACTAACAACACATTAAACGGTATATTTGTCATCCAAAAAGAGCAATAAGGTTGTTATCTGATGCTGATTTCCTTGATCACTCAGTGCATTATTTAAAGAGCTAAACCTACTAAAGCTCAATGATGTAATCAAACTGGCACATTTTATTTTTATTTACAAGTGTAAGAACAAAATCATTAATTTACAATGGGTAAATAGATATTTTGTAACTTATCAAGAAATCCACTCGTATCAGACCTGAAATAGATCAAAGCATGTTATATCTCAATTTAGACTGTCCATCTCAAAAACTACCCATTTTGGATCTTTTCGGTTTGACGGCCTGTAATATTTTTTAACATTATTTGTTTTTTTTTGTCCAGTTTTAATCGAGGATTACAAAAAAAACATTCATGTTTTAGAGAAACAAATAGTGAAGCAGTTATACATTTTAGTTTAGAGAATATCATATCCGCTTTAAGCTTCCAAAATCCCTGAAAGTTTTAGGTCAACTGTACGCTCATGACGTTTGGTTAGGTTAAGTTGTGATATTTTCGTTTGTTTTGACAGTAAACTAACGAAAATATCGTGACTTAACTTAACCAATCGTGAAGGGCGTACAGTTGACCTAACCGTGCATTCTATTAACCTAACTGGGCATTCAGTTAACCTAACCAGTTGGTAGAGTCTAGAATTTGACGGTCCCGTAGCCATGACTCGTTTTTTCTCGCTGGCCGTCAAACCAAAAAGATCCCAATACGATTTAAAAATATATATTTTAAATTTGTTAAATTGCATATAACTGCCTCACTATTTAAATGCAAAAAACTTCACTTTTTTACGTGAAGGTCAAAATATGAGAATAAAAACCCACTCTAATAGACAGAGTTTATTTCCACGACAGTTTCGACGCCCACTGGCATCCTCCTCGGGTGGATACAGAAACACAAATGAAACAAAACAAGAGGGAAAAAACAGTTCAGGGATCGACCGTTAAGAAATTCGCACCTAGGTTGGATTCCATTCTCTCGAGACAGGAGGGGCATTTTCATTAAGTACATTCGCACAAATTTTAAAACTATCTTCCTGTTCTAAACATACAGATTCTATTATTTTTACATAATTATTACATTTATAATTAAATTTATTACATTTAATATTGCATAATTATTAATTACAGAAATTATAAATTTATTATTGCATTGGTTATTACATTGTTGTTTATTATACAGAAATTATAACCGAAAAACGAATGAAAAAAGGCGATTAGGAAAGAATGGAATCCAACCTAGGTGCGAATTCTTAACGGTCGATCCCTGAACTGTTTTTCCCTCTTGTTTTGTTTCATTTGTGTTTCTGTATCCACCCGAGGAGGATGCCAGTGGGCGTCGAAACTGTCGTGGAAATAAACTCTGTCTATTAGAGTGGGTTTTTATTCTCATATGCCTCACTATTTGTTTCTCTAAAATATGAATGTTATTTTTGAAATCCTCGATTAAAACTGGACAATAAAAAAAAGTAATGTTAAAAAATATTAAAGGCCGTGAAGCCGAAAAGAATCCCCATTTTCAATGGATTGAAACTATGGAATGATTTAAATGCTGATATAAAAAATATTGTGAATTTAAGTTCGTTTAAAACCAAGTTGAAATCCCAATTAATAATGACATACTAACAAAAATCTAGGATTAATGTCCATTACTATCGTTTATTAATTTCTTGTGTATAATCTAGTATTAAAGACACATTTCTTGTGATTGTTCAGTTCTTATATTTGATGTATAATATTGGTTTCTTTGTATGGTATTGGTATAATCCTTTCAATAGTGACCTTGCATTTGTCGTATCAGTAATGATAAGTTAGGATTAGAGCATCAACAACTAAACGATTTGGCTTGTATAAAACCAACAGACAAAGGTCTTCGCACATTCCCCGCAATCAAAGTCTCCATAATAAAAACATTATTACATCGTCGTACAGAATTTCATCTAGCTGTGATATTTTTCGTAAAGAGATAGAAAGAATAAAGCAAAATTTAGTAAAGAATTCAATTTCTTCATTCTTGATTGAAAGAAAATCCTAATAGAACATTTTAACAAAACATTTGAAGGACAGGACCAGAAATAATTTCATTATATACTTCCAATCCCAAATTGTTGGACAAATTAATAAAGAAAATAATGTATAAAGAGAAATGAGAGTATTAAACAGCACATTTTGACCAAAGATAATAAGAAACTGATAGGAAGGAGGTAAAAACCTCGACGTATGTCGACAGTTAGCAGCTGACGAGGAAGCTTCTAACAGTGGCTGTATCCTCCAGCGCGGGACACGTCAACGCGAAGAAGAGGCGACGTCAAACCGAAACATCAACGCGCTAGTGGCCAAACTTCCTCAAATCTCCGTGCAGCGGGCTGTCTAAGGTTGGCCAAACTGGCAGTCGACGGCCTGTTGCGTGGCACGGTCAGAGTGCCGATCGGCTACCGGGGCCGGACCTATACTAGCGTGCTAATTTTTCACAATCTGGCCTCTCACTAATTTCATCTTAGGAGGAGACTTCAACGCTAAAGACACTAGTTGGTACCTGCACAATCAAAGCAACACCAGAGGCGCCAACATAGCCACACAACTAAACAGCCTCTTCATTCTTAACAATACAGAAGAATATATACACATACCACATCAAGCAGGATACTCAAACTCCTCCCCAGACATAACGTTCTGTTCCCCCTCACTAGCAACACATACACACGGGAGAATAGAAAAACAACTGTCATCAGACAACCTGCCCATCATCATTACAACACATTCTACACTGTGCCCCAACAGTCTTAGGCATACTTACAGAAATTACAAGAAAGCTGATTGGGAACAATTCAAAAAACAGACTGAGGAACATCACCACATTAAACAGCACACCCATCATAAACATCAATACAACACTCAAGACATTTAATCAGATCATCAATAATGCAAACAAATACATACCCAAGGGTAACATTAGGAAATACAACCCAAGTTACACTAGAGAAATAGCCCACCTTATAAGGCAACGTAACAACCTCAAACAT
>JAJOZX010002131.1:295000-430000 GCA_023014485.1 Bathynomus jamesi | reverse complement strand
AAATTGTGTATTTTGTTTTTAACATTTTGTCGTATAAGCACTTCAGACGCACACACACACACACACACACATATTAATGTATATATATATATATATATATATATATATATATACTAGCTGTTTTTGGCCGCGCTGCTAGGCTTATATGCTAAATAATTAAGTTGTTTTTAGTACTTTTGTTTTTTCTGGAGGTAATTTTAGTTTTGTAAAGCCATTTCTATAGCTTTTATGCCCACCACTTGCTTGGGGTGGGCTGATTGTACTAAATTTGAAGCCTAAGATTTTCATGGCTGTTCTTTTCTATAGTTTTATTGACCAAATAATTGAACCCCCAGTAGTTAGGGGCCTGCAGGTCCCCCAATTACTGGGACAATTACTAAGCCCAGCCCACCTCACCCCAATTACTGGCAGCACCATCCGTAGGACCCCTGTTTAGCTAATTCAACTCTTTTTAGAGAGACCCAAAAGTTAAAGAAACGGAGAGACAAAAAGACACACAACTTGCTTTTATATAGTATAATATATATATATATATATATATATATATATATATAATAATTTATATATGGCATTTTTTGAAAGTAGAATTTTGCCCATTATTGTTAAGTTTAACCTTGTCTGGTTCCGGTATATAAATGATGTTTTATGCCTTTGGCCTGACAATTTGGATGTTAACCAATTCCTTGGTCGCATCAATAATAATAATAATAATAATAATAACAATAATAATAATATTTATTCAGAAAAAATATATTACCGTACATAAGATATACAACACATCCATATTGGTTTACACTTTACACAATGTTGGCATTAACGGTTAATCTTATATTTTTAGTGACAAGTAATTTAATTACAGTATTCTTATCTAAATATGCCGTTGGGAAGCATGACAGCTTTTCAGGCAAAAGTCTCTGAGATTCATTTCTATTTTTACAAGAAAAATAGGAAATATAAATAGAATTTGTGGAAAATAAAATAATGTTGCATCTAGTTAATTCTGTCATTACAAATGAAAATTGAAATAATCTTTGAAATAATAGAAAAGGAAGATATAACCAATACAGTATAATAATTGAAATAATAATAGAAATAATAGAAAAGAAAAATGGTAAAGAAGTACCTAAATTTGTTTTATATTAACTGCCGAGAGAGAGAGAGAGAGAGAGAGAGAGAGAGAGAGAGAGAGAGAGAGTAGTTTTAAAATATCAGTTGGTATGCCCAGAGAGTAATTTGTTTTAAAATTTACAGTTCGCAACCATACGCCTCATTTTCAAATCGGTTTTCGCTGAGATTTGTGAGCGTGAGATGTGTTCTCTTTTGTTTAATGTAAATTCCATTAATAATTATAGTCGGCTTAACCTGACTTAACCTCTCTCTCTCTTTCAATGTCATATTCATCTTAATTCACCATAACCCTTTCTCACCATGTTTCAAAAGTTATACCGAATAAAATCATATAAAATCTGTTTTGAGGTTCGACTTTCCCTTGCGTTAGACCTAACGAGACACACACTACCTCGTATAAAGTGCAGTTAAACGCGAGTCAAAATAGTAAAGCCGTTAAACTTTCCAGTACAGTATAAGTTCGATATAACAAATATCATTATAAGTAAACAAAAATCATGTTAACACAAATAAAAATCATTAAATAAATGAAACACTACAAGTGTCGAAGAGTTATAAATAGGCAATACGCAATATATTTATATATTTATTTTTATTTTTATTTTTTCCTTTATCATCCCCTTTATCCTATCCCCTTCCTCCTTGTCACCATCCATGAGTTCGTATCACATCACGCACATACACTCGCATATATATATATATATTATATATATATATTATATATATATATATATATATTATATATATATATATATATATAATAATTATATATATATATATAATATATATATATATATATACAGGATGGGCCGTAAGTTTCCATACATAGGAAAAATAAACATTTTTTTATGGACAACCATTTTTATTTATATAATATGCTCTACATGGTTGCCATTGTTTTGAAAACACATTTCAATACGTGTTCCCCACTGTTGATGAACACGCATTAGCACAGTTGACGTTATGCTTGTAATGGCGTTGGTGATACGTTCCTTTAGATGATTTATGTCTCGTATCTTTTCCTGATACACCATGGCCTTCAAGTGCCCCCAAAGATAGAAATCAAGGGGGGTGAGATCTGGGGATCTGGGAGGCCACTCCACAGGACCACGCCGACCAATCCAAGCATCCGGAAACTGCTGCTGATCCAAATACCGACGCACGTGAAGACCATAATGAGGTGGAGCTCCATCTTGCTGGAAGTAAACTGGGAAGTTACCTTCCTCGTTTAGCAGGGATGGGAAAATCTCTTCTTGCAACATGTTAAGATACCTTTCGGCATTAAAATTTCCACTGACAAAAATTGGTCCAATAATTCTGTCACCCCATATCCCGGCCCACACCATCACTTTACCGGCACCTTGCATCTTCGTCGGACTCAGCCAGTTAGGGTTAGCATTACTCCAATAACGTATGTTTTGCCGATTAACCTCTCCATTGACGTAAAAATTTGCTTCATCAGTAAACAAGATCTTACGTCAAACGCATATTCTTAGGGTATCTGAAACATAAAAACAAACGTTTAATTTTTCCTATGTATGGAAACTTACGGCCCACCCTGTATAATTTATATATATATATATATAATTTATTTATTTTTTCCCTTATCACCATTTCCCCCTTCCCTCTTATCAACCTCCCTTTTTTAAGAGATTAAAATTATGATTTTGCCCCTTCCACCCTCTTTTCCCCTCACTCTCTTCAGTGGCACTCCCATAGTTTCCACTTTTCCCTCACTTGACATTGGCACTCCATCGGCCTAAGTGCCCAGATACTACTTATTACTTATATGAAATATTTTCTCTGCAGATATGTTTTCGAAGGAGTTGAAAACCTATCTTGTGGGAGTTCTAATAATAACCTTCAGTAAAGGCTATCCTAATGATGGTAATGTATTATATTTACTGTGTTTATATATATATATAACAAATCACTAAAAAAAGAAACACTAGAACTAATCCATTTTTTTCTAATTGAAAGAGGACAAAGCCCACTTGAGATCAGTTATCAGTTATGTTAATCAGTTTTACTGATGTTTAACTGAAGGATGTGCTGAAAAAAGTTTGAAATTTTGAAAGTGGTAAAGATGCGTTAATCTTTTATATTTATTTAATTAATTGAAAAAAGAATTGGAAAAGGAGACTAAATGGAAGCTGGAGTTTGTACTCATCGAATCTGAACACAATGCTAAAATCACACACACACACACACACACACACACACACACACACACACACACACAAGCATTAAGAGAATAAATAGATTTGGAAAATTGTGAGTACGCTTTTATATAGCATACCTATTGACAGCAAGTGTTGTATGTACGGAACTGAAATACGACAGTTACAGAAAGAGTATAAAAAGTAAAGTAATTATAGAAATAGACCTTTTATAAGAAAATTTGTACTGGCAATTAAAAACATTTACATATTCTGAAGAAAAGATTCACTGAAAGAAGGAAGTGAAGCCATATATGGATTGCTCAGTCAAAAAAGTTGGGCATATATTTTATCCAATAGTTTTACTAAAACTGCTTGAAAATTATTTTTAGTTTTTGTTTCTAAAACAAATAATTACCTGTTTCACATTTTATCTAGTGAGTGGTTTTGATTTTGTTAAAAACAATGAAAAGAAATTTTAGTCAAGATATCAGTAGGTTAATTTTAACGTCAGTAGGCATAATGGTGACTGATCGAAAGAGTACCTTTAAATAACCATACCAGATAACTTATTTTCAAAATTAATGCCCAGTTAATTAAAACTCAAGGTCACTTAATCAATTATGAATGCATTATGCACAAACTACAGAAGTAATTATTTCTTAGTCACTTATTTAGTTAACAATAATGCCAAAAGATTTTTATAAATTTATCTGATTTTTTTAAAGTTTTTGCCATCTCTTTTATGAAATGACTGTAGTTTGGTTCTTCTGAATCCTGAAGACTTTTTTTTGTACATACGAACATTGTTATACATACCTACATTATTTTCAAACCCATTTCCTATTCCCAGTTGGGTGAGAACAAGGTTTTATTGAGCTCCAGACTAAAAACATTCAAACCATACATACAAAGTACAAAGCTGCAAAGGGATCTCACCTTCGGGAATAAGGTACCACACTAATTACATCGTTCCATCTTTTCCCTCCTCTTCCTTTACTTCTCACGCCTACATATTCACTATCATACACCCTTTTCATTATTCATTCTCTCCACATGACCATACCAAAGAGTCTAGTAACCCCACTTATCTCCAGTAACATTTCGATGAAACACTTTTCACGAACCTCTTCATTTTTCACACAGTCAGTGTGCTTTACAGATTTTCGTGCCTCTTAAAACATTCATCTCTCATGACAAGCAAATGCTCCACACCTATACATACTGTAAGTGTTGAAACTAATACACTTTCCTGTAAACTTCTTGCCGTATCTACACTCAAGCCATTTCTCCCTACTAGAGCTTTTACCACGCTTATCCCTGTTTCGCCCTGCTTCATTCTTTCAGCTTTCTTTTACAACCTCTAAATTTTGTCCACCCACCATTCACTCAATACTCCACAAGCTGATTCTGAACCTCTTTTTACAATAACAATCTTACACATATTTACATTTATTTTCAAGTCTCCATTCATTAACGTCACGTTAACAAAACTTGTCACTTCTTTTTAACTCATACTTGATTCCCTAAGAAATATTACGTCATCAACATACAACAGATGCGACAGCTGACACTCATTCCCTTTCAGGGTCAGATTTACCTTTCTCTCTAGTATTCTTGTTTCCATCTTACGATTTACCCACCCCTATTCACATTAAACAGCCATGGAAACATCACACAACCATGTTCTACTCCAATATTAATATTAAATCAGTCACCTAACTCAACTTTACCTCTTACGTAATCACTTCTATCTACATAAAAATTTACTTAAGAACTTATCACTGACACTAAACATACTATAAGCACATTCCATAAGCCAGATATAGTCACTTAATTATATGCTTTCTTCAGATCCATAAATGTCATATAGACCCTTCTCTTCTTTTTATTAAGACACATTCTAATAATTCCACCCATCATATTTCGCAACATTCAGGCATTCTTATTCACCACATCTGAACATAATTTACCTATCGAACCTGTACCGTTATAAAAGTTTAAAAAAAATTACCGATTATGGACTAATAAATTCTATACACTTTACGATTTCTAAATCACTAAGGGATTATTACTGTAATGTTGTGATTGCAAAACAATTAAATGGAAAATGTTTGTAGAGAAATGTTTTCAACAGTAAACAAATGTCTTTAAAATTCATAGTTCTTAATCCTCTCCAAGAAATCACTTCTGTAGAAATTCATCGTAAATGAAAATACAATAAAATGTACTATAAAATGTGCCATGAGTATAATAAAAACTTGGACCTCTGTAAAGCAACTGATATATTCCACACCTCCTTTCAACTTACATTCACCTTTACTGCAAAGAAAAAGAATTCATTAACGGAATTTTAACATACAACACATCGATTGTTAAACAATAATTCACTTTCAGATTCCACGGAAGATAATGTGACCAATCAGATTCAGAAACTTCGTTCTAATCTTGTCTCATTTGAAGATGACTTTGGAAACAGTAAAAATATGGCACACATCATAAAAGAACTAAGTTCTATTTTAATTATAGTGCTCAGTGAATTAGGTAAATATTTAATTTTTGACATATATTGTTTCAGTTAGGAAGTGCATTACACATATTCAGTTCAGATATACAGTGTACTGTTTGTTGACTTGTTTTACCTTTGATTTTTTTTTCAGTAAGTACAAATTCATTCCAAGAAAATATACGTGCTGAAATTTCGCACTTAAGTTCTCAAGTAAATGAAATGAGGTCCTCTTTGAACACAAGATTGATCGATATTGGTAGGCAGAATAATTTTTCTTTTATATATTTCAATATTAAATAATAACAAAATTCAAATGACCACTTATTAAATCAAGTCGAACACTTTGTTCCCATCAGAGAATGAAATAGTAATTTTAAATTCTGGGTCCACACGTTCCTGAGAGTAATTTAAAGTTTGCTCATACATTTGATATTTTCTCTCTTTTTTTTTCAAGCAAGTACAAATTCATTCCAAGAAAATATACGTGCTGAAATTTTCGACTTAAGGTCTCAAGTAAATGAAACAAGGTCTTCTTTAAGCACAACATTAGTCGATATTGGTAGGCAGAAGAATTTTTCTTTTATATATTTCTATATTAAATAATAAAATTGAAATTACCACTTATTAAATCCAATCGAACACTTTATTAATCGATATTGGTAAGAAGAAGGGAATCTTTTCTTTATATATTTCAATATTAAATAATAACAAAATTCAAATGACCACTTATTAAATCCAGTCGAACACTTTATTCCCATCAGAGAAAGAAATAGCAATCTTGAATTCTGAACCCACAGTGACACCAACTACAACACCTGCCGTTCCTGAAGGTACTCTAACAATATGAAAAGGCTTTTTGAAATTTAAATATATTATTAGTTAAGAAATTCCTTTATAATCTTAGGACATCTAAAAATTATATAATATTGAAATAAAGTACAACCATTATTTATATCAATACTTTTTTAAAGTGACTCAAAAACCAAAATTCAAGGTTCTCTTTAAACACACGATTAATCGATATTGGTAAGAAGAAGAAGAGAATATTTCCTTTATATATTTCAATATTAAATAATAACAAAATTCAAATTATCCCTTATTAAATCCAATCGAACAATTTATTCCCATCAGAGAAAGAAATAGCAATCTTGAATTCTGAACCCACAGTGACACCAACTACAACACCTGCCGTTCCTGAAGGTATTCTAACAATATGAAAAGCCTTTTTGGAAATTTAAGTATGTTATTAGTTAAGAAAATCCTTTATAATCTTAGGACATCTAAAAATTATATAATATTGAAATAAAGTACAACCATTAATTATATCAATACCTTTTTAAAGTGACTCAAAAACCAAAGTTCAATGAAGAATATTTTTTCTTGACGCCACTGTTAAATTACATGGAAGCGAGAGAATATTGTCTTATGCATAACGGTGAACCATTTACTCCAAAATCAGAGGTACAGAAGATTTTTTCCACATATGTTGAAAACAATATAACTTTGAATTGGACACTTTCTAATTAAGTGAAAATTTCACTCCTAACTTTAATTATTTTCAAACGCAGGAAGGACTTCGTTATATAATCGAAACGACAACGAGAAACAATGCATATGGATGGGTTCCTCTCACTGACCTGGACGAGGAAGGTAGTGGAAGGTGGAATGATGGAACAAGTAAGTACAGAGAGAATATAAGTATGCTGTAGGCGTACCAGTATTTTCAACCTTTTGAAACTAAGCATGTATAAAGTATTTTAATTATATATATGTATATATATATATGTTACGCCCCGTTTGTGAAATTGCCCATTTCATGAACTGGGGAAATTTGCTGCCCATTTCATGAACTGGGCAGCATTGTGTAGGAGATTAAAAGTTTCCTACATATATCACATTTGTGCCATTTGCATATTTGTATTGACCTGACCTGACCTGAAATGATTTGACTTTATCTTTGGGGACGAATGTGAGGTCAAGGCGGACTATAAAAGGGGGAATCATGAAGACAAATATTAGTTCAATTACATTAAAACAAAAAATTTAAAGGACAAATAAAACAAACAATTCATTCTGAGATATAATGCCCGGTCAGGTTAACTGTATGTTAGGTTAAGTTGTGATATTTTCGTTAGTTTTAAGGAAAACATCACAACTTAACCTAACCAATTGTCAAGGCCATACAGTTGACCTAACCGGTCCTTCAATTGACCTAACCGGGCATTATATCCCATAGAATGAATTGTTTGTTTTATTTGTCCTTTAAGTCTCTGTATGTTAGGTTAAGTTGTGATATTTTCGATAGTTTTAAGGAAAATATCACAACTTAACCTAACCAATTGTCAAGGGCATAGTTCTTCCTGAGGAATATCTTCAGGTATAAGGCCACTGAAGCGACTTAAAGGACAAATAAAACAAACAATTCAATCTATGGGATATAATGCCCTTTTAGGTCAACTGTATGCCCTTGATAATTGGTTAGGTTAAGTTGTGATATTTTCGTTAAAACTAACGAAAATATTACAACTTAACCTAACATACAGTTAACCTGACCGGGCATTATATCTCATAGAATGAATTGTTTGTTTTATTTGTCCTTTAATTTTTTGTTTTAATGTAATTGAACTAATATTTGTCTTCATGATTCCCCTTTATAGTCCGTCTTGACCTCACATTCGTCCCCAAAAATAAAGTCAAGCCATTTCAGGTCAGGTCAGCTGACAAATTCGAGTCAGGTCAGGTCAGCTGACAAATTCGAGTCAGGTCAGGTAAATACAAATATGCAAATAGCACAAATGTGATATATGTAGGAAACTTTTAATCTCCTACATGATGCTGCCCAGTTCACAAATGGGCAAGATTTAGTATGCCCAGTTCATGAAATGGGCAATTTCACAAACGGGGCGTTGCATTCAATCATGTACTGGTAGAGGTCATTCTTTTTTCTTGATTATTTTCAGGTTATGGTGGTTTGAAACTGGATTTCGTGCATGGTAACAATGTCGATGGAAATACAGACGACTACGATTGTGTTGATATCGATAAACTCAGTTTTGCAGACTGGTTCACCTGTGATGCAGAACGTCGAATGCTCTGTGTCAAGACTATTTATGTATGAAAATATACCTTTCATGAAATACAGGGTGTACACAAAGTCCTTTCCCAATTATAAACTTTAATTGTATGAAATTCAAAGAAGAAACAGTAATGCTTTGTTTTGCATTTTATTACATGACACATCAAGTTTTTTACTCTTATTTGCATATCCTATTGTGCCTGACTGGGAGCCAGTGATGATTGACCGAAACAAAATGACAACTTCGCAGGAGAAAGCAAAATGTGTTGTTTGGTTTGTGGAGTCAAAGTCCGTGATTACCGTGAATAGTTCCTCAGTTCGAAGGACTTCGACCATCCATCATTTTACAGCAAGACGGTGCACCTTCACACTGTGATTGGTTAGTGCAGGAGTTCTTGAACACTTTTCCTGGAAGATGGATTGGGCGCGACGGGCCGGTGCCATGGCCTCCACGATCCCCGGATATCACGCCCCTGGACTTCTTCCTGTGCGAATATGTAAATGATTATTTGTACCATACTCCATATGCTAAAACTGACATTCTTCATGCGAGGATTTGCGATGCCATCAACAGTGTCACGAGGGATATGCCAGCGAACGTATGGCGTGGACTCGCATTTTGCTTCGATGTGCTACGTCTAACTAACGGCGGACTTGTTGAGATTTAATAAGAAACATAATAAACTTGATGTGTTATGCAACAACAAGCAAAACAAAGCATCACTGTCTTCTTTGGATTTCATATAATTATTAAAGTTTATAATCAGGAAAGGACTTTGTGTACACCCTGTATTATTTTATTGATATAATATTTTACCGAGTCTAGATATAACTATTCTATATATAACAATGGTTTGAAATAAGTTAAAATTATAGCTTAAAAATTGACACAGTGTAATATTGTATGAAATGCGTTCGTAACTCTTTTTTCTTGAGTCTTTTCAGTACATGTTGAAGGCCCTCTCAAACTGAAAATCAGCGTTAGTGACAGTAATGATGGAAATAGTGGTTAAAGCAAATGTGTTCATATCCATTGGAATTGTGAAACAGACTGGTACGAATGTGCTAGCAAACGTCAAGTGCTCTGCATCAAGCTTGTTTACTTATACGCAAAATATACAGTGCATGAAATATTTTATTAATATTGAACTTATTCAAGACATGAATTGAATTTTGTATAGATAATGATAATTTTAGGGTAAGTTAAATATATATATAGATTAAAAATTAACACAGGATAACAATGTATCCAGTGTGTGCTTAATAAGAATTAGTAAGCATTCTATGTTCAGTAGGATTTCTATTTTCAGTAAGATTTCTATACTCAGTAAGAATTCTATGTAAAATGAATGCATAATCTAGCGAATGAACATTTAAAGTACGAGTATACTAATGACTTGGTGAATCTTCATGTTTGATTTTTGTATTTACCAGCCATGCTTGTTCATCGTTATACCCCTGCAGAGTTTATGATGGCATATACAGGGTGTTCATAATGTCACGCAAGTGTAAATGGTGAAGTGTACATGCATATTCACTTGCGTAACTATATGAATACCCTGTATGTCCTCCCCCCCTTGTCAAAAGTAAATATGAGGAATTTCTATCCAGCGATAATTAAAGATTACATTTAAATACAGTGTTAGCAATTCAGTACTTACAGTTTCTTCTCGGATATAATCAAAGCATATGATAGAGTGACACAAGATTTTCTAGTGTAGACCATGTAATATTTTTTTAGAAACTATCTTACCATTCTGTTTATGAGTCGCTTCGGGTCTTTATGTTTATTATATTTTAAAAGATCATAATTAAAGTCTCCCAAGAAGATTGCTTCTGCTCTTATATTTTTTATGATTTTAAATAGTCTATATTCTCAAGGAAGTAAAAACGTTTTCGGCGGAAGCCTATATGTACAGTTGCCCGCATATGTAATGTTCCCCGCCTCACAGGCGACTCCGTATATGTGACAACGCCGCAGTGAGAGTCAAGGTACCCCAACCGGGGAAATGTGGGGTGAAGGGGGGACAACCGAGTCCAATAACATATAACAGAAACATATACTGTATATCTAAAGGTCAAATGAATGTGCAGTCATTGATATACAGGTAATTATAATGTAACAGCCTTGATACTCCATCTAGTTTACTCGTCTTATACAGTAATAACTTAATAAGGTTCCATTATGATTACTATTATAACTATTTTACTAGTCTATATGAACAGCTACCACAATACAACTTTTTATATGCTTGTGAATTTGAACCAGAAATAGACATTACACAACCATCCTCCACACTCTCTCATTTCCCTTCCCCACCCACCAGTCTCGCGTATATTAAATCATTCTGTAGCAATATTAATAAAGCTAACAATACTAATAAAGGAAAATGAGGGAGTCTGGAGGTTGGTTGTGTAATGTCTATTTTTAGTTCAAATTCACTCATATATAAAAAGTAGTATTGTGATAGCTGTTCATATAGACTTGCAGTAATCATAATGGAACCTTATTGCTGTATAAGACTAATTATTTGGAGGATAGTCTCTTATCTTTATCTCCATTAAATACACCTGTTGTTTACAACTCAAGTAGAACAGATGCAGGAGTCATTCCATTTGTTGGACATTTCAGTGAGTTATGCCTTCCATCAATAAGAGATAATGGCATTTATAAGAATGAAGAAAGTTACGTGACAGCAACTCGAAATAAGTATTTTGAAGAGTTGGCGCTTGGTATAAGAATACGCAAGACACAGATTGTGTCCTTCTTATTTCATTTTAGACACTCAGCAATTCAAAGAACATATTTATATAGATTGGCTCATTTTACATTACCATTGAAGAGCAGTGATCTTAGTTTTAATCAGTTGCTGCCCATTTTTGAAGTGAATAGATGCCAATTAATCAGGCAAGTCTGGAAGATTATACAATCATCCCTCGTTTTGCATCTTTTCATTTTTAAGTCATGAACATAGTGTGCCACAGGGCTCAGTTCCGGGTTCAGTTATTTTTATTATATATAAATGACCTTCCACGTTCATCTGATATACTGAACTTAATAATGTTTGCAGATGATACAACTGTGTCTTTTTCTTGCAAAGATGTTAATTCAGCTAAGAATATATTTAATTCAGAATTCATCAGTATAATGAAATGGTTGACCACCAATAAACTCTTCCTAAATACCAGTAAAACAAATTTCATGATTTTTACTAATAAAAGAAATGTTTATCATGATGAACTTAATGTTTATTAAATTGCTATAAAGGAGTGTATTGTAACAAAATTTCTTGGTGTAATGCTAGATAAGAATTTTCAATGGAGTGACCATGTAAATTATATCGCAAAAAAGATTTCAAGGAGCCTCTCTATAATGTTTAAACCTAGAAATATAGTCCCGAAACAAGTTTTATTGACTCTGTATCATACTCTTGCTCTTCCTTATATAATGTACTGCCCCCTTGTTTGGGGAAACTCCGCTAACAACGCATTAAACGGTATCTTTGTCATCCAAAAAAGAGTAATAAGGTTATTATCTGGTGCTGATTTCCTTGATCACTCTAGTGCATTATTTAATTAAAGAGTTAAACCTACTAAAGCTCAGTGATGTAATCAAACAAATGTAAGAACAAAATCATTAATTTATAATGGGTAAATAGATATTTTGTAACTCATCAAGAAATCCACTCGTATCAGACCAGAAATAGATCAAAGCATTTTTATACCTCAATTTAGATTGTCTTCATATCAAAAACTACCCATTTTCATTGGATTGAAACTATGGAATGATTTAAATGCTGATATAAAAAATATTGTGATTGCAAATTCGTTTAAAACCAGGTTGAAATCCCAATTAATAATGGCATACTAACAAAACTCTAGGATTAATGTCCATTACTATTGTTTATTAATTTGTCGTGTATAATCTAGTATTAAAGACACATTTCTTGTGATTGTTCAGTTCTTCTTTCTCATGTTTCATATTGGTTTCTTTGTATGGTATTGGTATAATACTTTTAATAGTGACCTTGCATTTTTCGTATCAGCAATGATAATTTGGATCTTATCAAAAATTTGGACTCTGTCAAATGTTTTTGAAAATTTTGTCACTAGTACAGTTTTTTATGCTGATTCTAAACATGCAACTCAGTTTTAGGGGAAATAAATATTTAACATTTTATTGGCGTTTGTTTGCAGGAATAGTGCCAGCTTCTGCATACGGACTCGCATAAACAGTAATTTTTGTTGTTATTAATGTTTCCTGGTCAATTGAATGCCCGGTTAGGTCAACTGTACGCCCTTGACGACTGGTTAGGTTGAGTCATAATATTTTCGTTAGTTTTAACGAAAATATCACGACTTAACCTAACCAATCATCAAGGGCGTACAGTTGACCTAACCGGGCATTCAGTTGATCTAACCGGGCATTCAATTGACCGGAGGCAACTCGCAAGTAGATAGATTACAGCACTGCATTATCATATGCTCACACTACAACAATAATATTCACACTAAAGTAGGTGTAAGCAGGCAACAAATAAACATTAATAACAACAAAAATTACTGTTTTTTGCGAGTTCGGATGGAGAAGCTGGTACTATTCCTGCATACAAACGCCAATAAAATGTAAAATATTTATTTCCGCAAAAAATGAGTTCCATACTTAGAATCAGCATAAAAAACTGTAATAGTGACAAAATTCTCAAAAAAATTTGACACAATCCAAATTTTTAATAAGATCCGATAATTTAGGATTAATACATACTTTAACTATTAATAATACTTATTTACGTGTTTATTTATTTCTTACTAATTAATAATAATTAGCTGTTTATTTTTAATAAGAGCCCAGCAAAGCCTAAAGCTTAAGGGCCAAATTAAATTAAATAAATAGTCCAACTTCACAATTATTTATGTCATTGTAAATTGTAGAACCAATTATTTATTAATTATTAGTAATAAAGGAACAGTAAACATATACATGGAGTTCAAAGCTGTTCACGATCATATTAGTTGTTTATCTTTATGAACACAGACATTACATTATAATTACCTGTATGTCAATGTTATATGTTGTTGGACTCTGTCGTCCCCCCTCCAACCCACCTTCCCCCAGTTGGGGTACCTTGATTATCACTGCGACGTTGCCACATGTAGGGAGTCGCCTGTGAAGCGAGGAATATTACATATGCGGGCAACTGTACCTATCACATTTAATTTTCAATATTTTAAAGTCACATTTATAGTACATGTTTCTACGGAGTCTGATAATATTCTTATTTCAGTGAATTGTGTACATGGAATGGACTTGTGTGCGTAAATTGAGACGCCTACTACCTTTTTCCCATCACGATAAATTGAAAACATTTGTACCTATTTTGGGATATAAATCTTTAGTTATTTTATTTACGTACGTTTACGTTAGTACTATAATGGAAAACTTTATTCTGATTATTGATAATATATTTTGTAGCTCTTCAAATTTTGCAGGTATGCCCTAATGTTCAGAGCCAATATCATAAATTTAGTGTTGAGATTTGGATGATCTGAACTTAAGTCATTATTGTCATAATGATCGTTCTCGGAGGCAAAATTAATTTATTCATTCACATTTACAGTATAGAATTGCAAAGTGGGGTAGTACAAAGAATTATATAAGATATCAGCTTGAAGAAATCTATAAAATTCTTGGATCACCTGAAGATCAGGGCCTCCAGCCTTCGTTAGTTAGCTTTATAAGGCTAACTAACGAAAATATCACGGCTTAACCTAACCAATCGTTAGGTCAACTGTACGCCCTCGACGACTGGTTAGGTTAAGTCGTGATATTTTCGTTAGTTAGCCTTATAAACCTAACTAAAGAAGGCTGGGGCCCTGATCTTCAGGTGATCCAATTGCTTAAACTCTCTCTCATACAATGACAATAGACAATCTCATACCTCTCCATTGTTCATGGACGAACTGGAAGGTTACAAAAACGTGGCTACCGTATGCGTCTGTCCGGATTTTAAATTAAAATCTGATCTTACAAAGATTATCACCATTTTTCATTTCTAATAATAGAAATTAGTCACTTATTGATATTATGATCATATTTCTGTTTATCATTTCCTTTAATTTCACTGGTATGCATCAATTTTGCTGTCAAGGGTTTTGTAAGTGATTCTTATAGAGTCTTTCCTGCTGATTTCGAATCTGCAATCCGTTTTTCTCAATCAGCTCAGGTTATCCGGCTATGGCCTCATAAGTAAAATAGAATTTTTCGTGATTTTGTCAAAGCGGAATTGGAACAGTAACATCTATCATCACTTGTTTCACTTGTATAATATCTTTTTTTACTTTTCAGGCATATAGATAAAATATTTCGTAATGAATAGAGCGTGTAAAAATGATCCCAATAGATTCTGCTACATATGTGGGACGGTTACCATGCCAAATAACCAGTCCCAAATCACTAAATTTGTGAAGACAATGTATAGAGCATACTTTGGAATTAAGCTAGGGGACCAGGACAAAAATTTCGCCCCTCATATGTGCTGCAAGACGTGCATTGAAAATGTGAGAAGGTGGAGCAAAGGCAGAGCGAAATCTTTGCCTTTTGGAATTCCCATGATTTGGAGAGAAGGAAAGGATCACGTGACAGATTGCTATTTCTGCATGACAAACCTCCAAGGTGGGCTTATAAATTTATTTTTCTAAATATTTTGAAATCCTCGTATGAAACTTGACATAATATTCACCATAATGTAATATTCACCATATATAGCATAATATTCACCATAATGGTAATCATACATTTACATATACATATTGTTATAGAAAATACATTACACATACATATTGTTATACAAGTTACATTTACATATACAATGATTGTATATTTTCTTTCTTTTTCATTCATATTGTCCCCGAAGGGACAATATGAATGAAAAAGAAAGAAATATACAGACTCCATCGACCTATTTCATATCTTACAGATCGCAGCCTTCCCTCACGAGCCGCCACTGTCTGAATGCTTCTTCTATTTCATATGCAAGTTTTATATCCATGTTTCTGTGTTTCTATTTTCAGGAGTTAACAAGAAGAATAAACACATTGTTGTATACCCTGACATTCCTTCTGCTATGAGACCTGTACCCCATGGTCCTGGAATTCCAATACCCGACCACCTCAAACCCTGGACTTCGATGATTCTGATGATGAATCAATGACCAATGCCAATGACCAGTCCCAGTCGTATATACCTAAAAATACCGCTTCAAATGAGCCGAGGCCTCTCAACCAGGCCAAACTTAATGATCTTACCAGGGATTTAGGACTTTCCAAATTAGCTGCCGAGATCTTGGGCTCACGACTTCGAGAGGACAACTTGCTGGCTCCGGGAACAACATTCTCCTGGTATAGGAAACGAGAGGAAGAATTCCGCAAGTTTTTTGCAGTGCACGAAAATACCTCTTCCTTAGTATACTGCTGCAATGTTGAAGGGCTAATCGAATCTTGGGCCTGCCATATAACGCATCAGAATGGAGGCTATTTATAGACTCGTCTAAACGAAGTTTGAAAGCAGTACTTCTCAACATTGGGAATAGGGTTGCATCAGTCCCTGTAGCACATTCCGTACAACTTACTGAGAGCTACGATAACATGAAAATTTTACTGGATGCTCTCGTATACGACCAACATAACTGGAGGATCTGTGGAGATTTGAAGGTAATACTAATATCATAAGTAAACTATTGCTATTGACTATGTTGTTTTTCCAAAGGTTATTTGAGAGCGTATAAGAACACTTAACTTCCCCACAGAAGTGATACAGTCCAATGCATAGATTTTTTTATCTGATAGAACAAATTCTTTAAATTCTTTAAATATTTTCATTTTTTTTCAGATTGTGGCATTGTATTGGGAATGCAAGGGGATACACGAAATACCCATGTTCCTCTGCAAATGGGATAGCCGAGCGGATGAGAAGCACTATGCACAGCGTGAATGGGCATCCAGAGAGAATTTGAACCTGGGTCGCATAATGTCGTTTCAGTGCCCCTTGTACCAACAAAACATTTTGCTCCCACCACTTCATATTAAGCTGGGCTTGATGAAAATTTCATCAAATCAATGAATAAGGAGGGTTCAGCATTCCGATATCTCGAGAGTAAATTTCCTCATATATCTGATGCTAAACTAAATGCTGGGGTTTTTGATGGTCCTCAAATTCGAACTTTGATCAAGGATACTCAGTTCGAAAACGCAATGACTCCAACTGAGAAGAATGCCTGGCAGGCATTCAAATCAGTTGTCACTGATTTTCTTGGCAAGCGTAGAAGTCCAGAATACGAGTCCGTTGTCGAAAACTTGATGGAAGCTTTCAAAGCTCATGGGTCGCGCATGTCCATAAAAATGCACTTTTTTGGTCCCACTTGAACTATTTTCCTGAAAATTGCGGGGATTATAGTGAGGAACAGGGTGAACGATTTCACCAAGATATCAAAATAATGGAAGAGAGGTACCAGGGAAACTGCGATATCAATATGCTGGCGGACTATTGCTGGTGTTTGAAGCGAGACGTGCCCGAAGAAAAACACAGACGGAAAGCCAAAAAAACTTCCTTCCTTCCTCAATAAACTTTTTTCCATATTCATTGTATGAATAAAAGTATTTATTCACACAATGTTTTCATTTTTCACGAGTGTTCTTATAATATTACTCGTATCTACAGTGTTTAAGCTAAAAAAATCAATAAATTTGGGGATAAAATTGGACTTATAATAAATGGCCAATAGAGAAAAAACCTGACCTGATTGAGGAAAACCAATGTCATTTTCGAATTCAGCATGGTCGAATTATATAATATGAGTTGAAAAAACCCTCACAGCAGACAAAAAAAATTCATATGCATACCAGTGTTTTCTATTATTTCTAAGATTATATAAATTTTCATTTGTAATCACAGTAATTAATCAAATGAGATTTTGATAAGCTTAATATTAATCTACTAAAATTCATGTTTAGCAGTTTACTATATTTCCAATTATTTCTGCTTGTTTTTTTATTATTTTCAATTGTAAAAACTTAAATAAATCTCAAAGACTTGATCTGAAAAGCTCTGATGTTTCCCAACGGCATATTCAAATACAAATAATTTGATTAGATTACTTGACACCAAATACAAAAATCGAACGTAAATGTCAATATTTTGTAAATCTATATGGATATGATGTTTCACATGAATTATTTAATACTGTATTCCTTATGTAATGTATTGTTTTGCTCAATAAAAATTGTTCGCTTGCTTGTTTGTTTGAAATTCATGACAAAGAAAAGAATTCAAATCTCAAATTCATGATTATCTCGTAATAGTTCTGATAGGCTTTGAAAAACATTTAGATAAGTGTTAGATAAGTGTTAGTAGTGTTTAAAAGGGGTCACCTGAAGATCAGGGCCCCCAGCCTTCTTTAGTTAGCTTTTTTAAGGTTAACTAATGAAAATATTACGACCTAACCTAACCAATCGTCAAGGGCGTACAGTTGACCTGACGATTGGTTAGGTTAGGTCGCGATATTTTCGTTAGTTAGCCCTATAAGCAGTGGTGTAGTGCTGTGGGAACGCGTGGGAACGGCGTTCCCTTACTTTTTTTGGTAGACGGAACGGCGTTCCCTCACTATTTCAAATAAATCCGAACTTACAAATCTCTAACGTCATGAAATTTTAATTCCCACCCCTAGAAGAAATATGAGAAAGAATCATTAACTGTTTCATTTCTTTTAGCTTCGACTTAGGCAATGCTAGCCTATAAAGATCTGATGAAACAGTCACCACGGCGTACCAGTTGTTAACTTTTTTTTAGTTAATCATTCCAGTTGTTAGCTATTTTCATTGATCGTACTGGATGTTGTATATCTAATGACACTGGAAATACTGCATCTTCAACCTTGGAATATATCCTAATATCCAGTGCATATGACCTCAAAATATCCCTGAAATTGGTCAGATTTCAAAAGATTTCCCGGGGGGCTTACAGTGCCCCCGGACCCCCAGCTGTATGGGTTCGCCGCGCTCGCCATTGTCCCCCCGCATCTGAGTAACACTTTCAAAATGCGTTCCCTCACTTCTTTATTTAGCGCTACACCACTGCCTATAAGGCTAACTAAAGAAGGCTCGGGACCCTGATCTTCAGGTGATCCTTTAAAAGTTACTGTAAAACAGAAGGAAATTGTGAAGCGAAAAACAAAATAATACAAATTAAAAAAAGTTAAGAAAAAAATTGTAGTGGCTCGTTTCAAGTTAAGTTTGAGGCACGTTTTCTGTAAGTTTAAGCATCATACATATTTTAAGATCTTACAAAAGTAGAATGAGCATTACAAAAAAGATGATAATAATAATAATAAATAAATAAAATAAATTAATAAATGAGAAATTCTTTAAAAAAATCCCCTAAACCTCTCTCCGACTCCTACAACTCACCACCTTTACCCATCCCAATGACATCATTTCCAATGGTCTTTCGCCCATACAGTTCTGCTATACCCTTAGAAAAAGGTGGAAACGCAAGTGACACGTATTTACGGAATAATTATTGAATTATAATTATCAAATAAGTGATGCATGAAATGCGGAGATTATAAATCAGTGGTTCCCAACCTTTATTAGGCCTACGCCCTCTTATGTCCATCAATATTTGCTGGTGCCGCCTCATAAAGATAGTAATGTAACAGGAAAGTGATTTATTAACAAAAGGTAACAATTTTGCAGTTTCCTAACGCCCCCCTAAGATTCTCAAACGCCCACTTGGGAACCACTGCTATAGATCATGAAGTTCCATTCATGATCTACCTTTGAAAAACTTTAATACAATTAATAGAAAAAATAAAAATTACGTATTAATAGAAATATTTTTTTATTAACTTAAATTTAACCATAATAATTTTTACAATCCTTTTTAAATGAAGAATTTTTAACTTTTACACCTTAAAATTACAATAAAGCAATGATGATTTAAGTATTTTTTCAAACCTCTAATAAGTAAAGTTATTTAAAAGAGAAAGGTAGATACTATCTACCTAAAATTTTATTTTCTAAATGATTACGAAAATTTTGACAAGAATCACTTGTTTTAGAATCTATTCGTAAATTCTTGCAGTTACTAACAACATCCCAAGGAGAGGAACCTCTTTGGTATTTCGTGAATTTGTTTTATTTTTTATTTTCGAAGTACAGGGATGTGTTCCTTCCAATCACTATTCAAATGAACCTTTTGAAAGATACGCTTCAGAAGAGGTTTCTCCCATAAAGCATGTATATTATGAAAATATAGGAAAATACTCAGCTCATATATGTGTGTGTGTACAGAGTGGCCACAAAGTTCCTTTGCAGTAAAATTACAGCATATCTGTATGTTACCCTTGTTTTTCATGCAAAAGGACTTTGTGGCCACCCTGTATAGTTTAGATTAGTTTAAAAGTAACTTGAAAACATTTTAAATGTATTAATTACATGTTCTTAATTTATTTCGGTATCTGAATGAGAGAATCTTTATAATATCTGATGAAGTTTATTTGTGGGATCAAGAATAATACACTGACTGATATTTGGGCATCATTGGTTTGCTCTAACTTAACCATGTTTTCTCTAAACGTAGGATTTTTGTCGTTAAAGAAATATGACAGTTGCGAAAGGGGTGAATGGACTTTGAGCTGAGAAGAAAACTCCTCTTTCATTTTTTATACGTTTCAAAACGTAAATAAATGCGAGAAAATACTAGTGGTGCACCGATTAATCGGTATCGGCACCTGGCATGCCGATTAATCGGCCATGCCGATATTAGGAAAATACCTTGCATGGCCGATTAATCGGCATGAAAGGTGCCGATACCGATTAATCGGTGCAGCACTAGAAAATACAATTACTATATAAACCAACCAATCATCTCTTTCTCTTCTTTATACTTATAAATTAATTCATAAATAATTTATTGGTCGTATATTTCACAGTGAAAGAGTACAGCCTACTTTCATCTTTTATCATTTTTCTCCCAATTAATTTGTACAAAAGAAGTCATAAGACGCCACGTAATTACTGTATTAATTTTGGTGCAATAATCTTATATAAATCTTTTCAGTGATGCGGTTTCGCGCAGTCACAATTCCTTGTCATATTTCTTACATCATATGTTACAAGGCCACGACGTGGCCAATGTTATAATACCACTTCCCATGGTCAGCGAAGTTAAGCAACACTGGCTCTGATTGTATTTGGACGGGGATCGTCGTGTGCTTCCAGATTATGTAGTGATCCATGGTTCAAACCCCAGGTAAAGCTGTAGGCCAATACATCATATAATCTTAGATGTCGCGAAGGAAGTTAAACAACCCCATCAACCTTAACTTGTTTAGATTTACAACACCAAAACGTATATTCATATTTATACATTTTTATTTTGGCTTCATATTTAGAACTTTTTGATCGATTAAAAGTGATCTACTAAACCAGGCGTTCGACCAAATAACTTTTTCTTTCTTCCTTGGAGCGTGCAATAGGGGTTTGTCGAAATGAGGACCGGCGTTAACTTATGAAAATCATCGATATTTCACAGGAATAAGGGAATCCGAATGCAGAATCCTCAGCAACATCCGTTTTCACAATCATTTATGTGGTTTTGACATTTTTCATCTATGAGATCTGAATCAAATACCGAAACTCAAACTCTCTAAAACCATAATTTCAACAAATTATGCTCATTTAGATGAGAGTGAGTCTATTATTGAGAGCTTCTGTGATTTTTTAAGATTGTGATTGTTCTGATTTTGTGGTAGGCCCATTTAAGTGAATTCCTAAGAAACTTAATGGTACTCTTACTATTTTACATTCTTTTGGCGCTGGGTCGAATGTTTTAAGACATTAAAAGATTTTGACACGTCTAAAAAACTGTTTGTCCCGTAATAAGGAAATTCACTCTGCAGCCGTATATGATTTTTGTCAACGATCCTCATGGCACAAGAACAATTGTAGGATGTCCGAATTACTATTATTAGTTGTACTGCATTCTTCAAGCTAAAACTAATGTTTTCATTTGAAATTAATTCTACCTATCAAATGTAAGTATTTAAAAACAGGTCCATCACCCATATATAATACCTTTACTTTATGAGTTCTCATCTACATCTTCTGTCGTATAATGTTTGAGAAATGTCAAATTAATGAAATAATTAAAATTCATTTATTTTAAAAGCCATTTCAGTCTTATATACGTTAATGGTCAAGATTACCATTGTTTAAAGACCTTTCAAATAGTTGGTTGTTTTAGTTTTTATTCGAAAGTTGAATTCACTACAAAGTACAACTCAACCTACACACTCAGTTTTAAATTTATTTTATCGTTCTTCCCTGATCTTTTTTAACTCCTTACCAGTTCTTCTCTCTTAAATTTAATCCTCTTTCCTTTACTTTGACGTTTCACTTCATGTATTTTCGAAATTTCTGATACTTTTCTTCTTCCTTTGTGCTTTTTCTCATGAAAGTTGGATTCCCAATCAATTGTTGCTATATTTGATTGAGAGGGTGATCACTCTATGGACTTGAATGAAAATTCTAAACGATCAAATACGCAATTTTTGTATCGAATTTATTCATTTACTTATTCTATTACATATTTAGTTAGTATTTAGTGTTTTTATTAGTAATTTTTGTTTGTATGCGAGTGTATTTATTTATTTATTTTTCGCTTACTTTCGTCAATAGAGTGAGTGGTTAGCGGTTATAATTGCCATCATATTACGGTCTAACATTGCTGTAGGTGTTCTCTGAATATCATCGGTAATAAGTAGTGGTTGCGTACCCAAACCTTCACCTAAAATCACTTTTCTTTATAAAATGAATGATTATTTCTATTTATTTTCGTTATATTATGACATAATATAATTTAATAGAGAAACAATGCTTGAAAAACAAATGATAGCATTGAAAATGAAAGAACTCTTACCATACATGGTGCTGGATCTAACTACCTGATTCTACTCCCACACGCACTCTCCCAAAGCTGCGCGCTAACCAGTTTTTGACTCACCGCGCAGTTGCGTTGGCAAATCTGAGAAAGGGCGCGTAACTCGAAAAAAAAAATTCTGGATCGTTGTTCATATGAAATCGCGTCAGGGGCGTCCACACATGGAGGCATTAGGGGGCCAAGCCCCCTCGTTTTTCAATGGTGCCCCTCGTTATTTCGTCAACTGCTTACAGATAGAGTTTATCATAAACCCAAAATCCAGTCATAATATTTGAAGATAGTAATTGGTTACTATATATATTATCAGTATTGTATAATTTCCCATATTTAAAAATAATAAACTTGTATATCTACTAAGTTATTGTGTATCTGGTTTCATCCTAATATCATGGACATACAAAGGATGTCTAAAACAATCCTTATTTTTCAGAAGGCAGGAAATGCTGTCCCAGACAACGTAAATTTCAAAAATTTCAAACCCTTTAAATTAAAAAGTTCACCCTAATATCTTGGACATACAAAGGATGTCTAAAAAAAATCTTTATTTTTCAGTATTTGAAGCCCTATAATTTGCCCTCCTAACTGCCTCCAGAAGGCAGGAAATGCTGTCCCAGACAACGTAAATTTCAAAAATTTCCAGGGGGAGTATGCCCCCTGACCTCGCGCTCTGGCGCAAATACTTGTGCCCCCCCTGTATTTGGAAGTGCCCCTTTACTTAATTGATCCTGTGAACGCCCCTGAATCGCGTAAGTCTTCTTTTTGAAAGGAACTCATAAATTTTTAATTAGTAATATTTTTAGTTTAATTTTTCAATTTTATTATTTGGGGTTTCTGAAAATAATAAAATACCAGAGTAAGAACTACGAAATAGTAATTGGTAGTCCTTAGCATTTTTTATTCTTTAAATATTTTCGTCGAACTTTCTGCCTTAACTGTACCCCCTACTTACCAAAGTTGGGATACACTGGTCTACATCAACCTTAAAGCCCAATCAGTGTATGTTCCGACTTTGATGACTCACAGCACAATGTGAAAATTCATCTCAAAGAGGAACATCATCTATGTTTCATCTTGATTTTCCCCAACTACTTGTTTGTCCTTTCATTACACATATTGTTGCAGGTTTCCTTCGCCAACTACGGGATTTCCAACCGCGGTTCTGAGTATCCACGCTTAATATTCTGTATACCATTTTGCTTACCAGCTCGCCACTCGCTATTTCAAACCGGCCGCCACCGCGCGCGCTCTTCCGTCCACTAGCCGTGGCGCTGTCCCCGTTTGGATCAGATGGATGCGGGGTCCTCCCGCCTCACGTTCTCTCTCGTGTTGAGATAGCGATCAAAACTCTCTCAGACCTGGTGGTTGACGTGGACCTCTTCATGGAGAGAAGCTTAAAATTTAAGAGAGAGCTGGAGATCATGAAGCCGTATATGGAGGTCCAGAAAGATCTTCATAAGAAAATGAAGCAGCCATCCATCATTAGCTTCATGAAAAGACCCTCCACCACTACCACTGCTTCAGCGACTACACCTCCACGCACGCTTCCACTATCCACCAGCTCTGGGTTCACCACCTTTTGTTCCATCGCAGTTGCCAGTTCTTCTATCTCATCTTCAAGATCATCTTTTGATGAGCCTGAGCCTGAGGAGGAGGGAGACAGCACCTCATCCTTCTAACCCCCACCCCAGTATCACCATCATCGTCATCGTCATCTTCATAGTCATCGTTATCCGGAGTCCATTATCATTATTTAAGGTAAGTAAAATGGTTTTTTGCACACTGTATGTTCCTTTATTATTCATTACCCCAGTGTGGTAATTTACCCTAGGTTGGGAACTACTGCTCTAGAACCAGCTTCATTGCAATAAAAATAACCCAAGTTAGAAATTAAAATATACTGTAATATTGAAAAAAACAGTTTCATATATGTTTCATGAAAAATGTTTGTACAGGGTGTTCTAAAATTGCGTAGTAAACTTGGATGTTCTAAAATTACCTAGTAAATTTTTATATGAACGCAATATCTTAACAAAAATTATCCGATATTTAACAATTTTATTTCAGATACAGCAACAATAAGAAAAACAACAATAATTGTTTATTTTAGGTGTTCAAAGTGTCTTCTTTCAACTTGAACACATTGTTCACAACGTCCGACTACTGATCGACAGACATATTAAACTTTCAGTGTTGTTTTCACTGATTACTTCCCACTCAGTGTCATTCCCATTCCCGTCCTTGGTCCGCAATTCAGAATGCACAAAGTGAAAAATCCACATTTGGGAAAAGTATTTCTTAATTTGAGAAACAAGGTCACGCCATTCCTATTCGCTGTTAATGCGCCAAATGAGAATGGCTAATATTTCCTAACATAAACTAATTTAACCTAACCTAATCTAACTTAACATTAGCTTAATCTAACCATGGGGTGGTCTGAATAAGATATCACTCGCAAAAAAATACATGACATGGGGTGATGTTATTCAGGGCCCAGTGTTTGCAAGTTTTAAAATTTGGAAACTTGCAACCTTTGTCCAAAGTGTTTGCAAGTTATATATAATTCAGCGTGACCCAAAAAACCTAACGTTTCTTAACCTAACCTAACCTAAGTTAAACTAACCCCAACCACAGTGGGGAAGTCGTGGATGAAAATGAAAATGGCATGAAGTGGGAATAGACCAATATGAAAATGCCTCTTTTGAAATTTCTACTTTCAGCTTTCCCACCTTTGGGCGCGGAATGAAGTGGGAATGACATTCGGTGGTATGATACCGTTTTCAATATCTATAAGTAGAAGGGCTAACGATGTAAATCAGAGAAGAAAACCTCTGTGTCTAATAATGCATGAGTATATTCTTCAGGGTTTAATATGTCTTTTGAACGAGCAAAATGGAAACTGAAATACTCTCAAGAGCGTTCTTCTCAAATATAAATCATTGAAAAGACGACATTATTTCCCACTTTGCACCGTTATAAATCTTTGAATTATTCAAGTCTGAGAGAAGAATTATATATATATATATATATATATATATATATATATAATATATATATTTTTTTTTTTTTTTAACTGCAAACAACACACAGTATAATTAATGTAAAGAATGACGGTTGTGTAGAAGAGTGTTCCGCACAAGATGAGGAGGGAGAACGAGCAAATGAAAAATGAGGTACCTCCCAGGAATCGAACCCGGATCATCCAATTGCCGGTCGGATATGTTAACCACTCGTTCTCCCTCCTCATCTTGTGCGAAACACTCTTCTACACAAGCGTCGGTCTTTACATTATATATATATATATATATATAAAATGTAAAGACCGACTGTATATACATTTTTGTAACCTTGGTTTTGTTTCCTCCCGAATTGTTAATTCTGACGAAGGTCAAACTTACTGCCCCAATTTAGACCAACAGCTTAACTGCGATCCACGGATGGTCAGAAATTACAAAGTCCTAGCCCATACTTGAAATTACAACCTCTCAATCAGCAGCCCAACATTTCAACTACTAGGCTACCTAGGGCACCCATTTATCTACCAACCAATTTGTTTGTATGGAAGGATGAACTACTGGGTGAGCTGAGCGCCGCCTGCCGTATAGAACCGGGAATAGAACCCAGAGCTGAGGGATTCGTAGCCAGCGATGCTAACCACTACACTATATATATATGTAGGCTGACCATATTTCCTTGAGACAAAAACGGGACATTGGGATGGCAAAAAAGGGACGGGGGTTATGTAATATTCTGTATTCATGAAAAAGTAAGTACATAAACATATTGAGCTTACAATTATTCTTCAGTGACAGAACCCATACAAAAACCCATACAAAACGGTACTGTCCCGTTCAAAACGGTACGTATGGTCAGCCTATATATGTGTGTGTGTGTGTGTGTGTGGGTGGGTGGGTGGGTGGGTGTGGGTGTGGGTGTGTGGGTGTGAGTGTGTGCGTATGTGCACGTGCTCGCTCGCGTCTGTAAAGTTTTGACTTTATAATTTTATATATTTAAATATTACGTATATTAAAATGACAAAACTTAATATAGCTTTTCATCTCTGAGAAACAAATGCGTCAATATTTTAACTTTAATATGATGAAATATAAAAGTGTGACATTATTATTATTATTATTATTATTATTTTTATTTTTTAAATCTGGGCTTCTCATTACCACAGATTTATTTTGAGATTTTTCTGAGACATTTACAATTTACAATTTATTGTTTTATTGATGCACGCATACTACATACGTTAGATGTACCAAAAAATTATATATGAGACTTTGAAATAATAATAATAATAATAATAATAATTATCCTATTATTCAGAGATTATATATATGTAGGTGCACAGGGACTGTTGAAACACCCTGTATAAGGCTAAACACTGCATTAGAATTATTTGCTCTCCTGCATACATACTTATATCGTTTTGCTATGACGTCACGACTTTCCTCAGTTTGACCTATATAAAATGGTGAAGTTCATGTAACCTTATTAACCCAAAAATTATATAACCGTTTGACACTCGTTTTGGCAAAGGATTTATTCAACCACTAACTTTAATGGTTGCATCAACCATTAAAATGGATTACCTTCATTGCTGCCAATTGTTTCGGGAAAGAGATGAAATTTAAATAACAATTTTCATTATTATGAAAAATTAGAAGCATTGTAAATTAGTTAAGGAGTCATTTGATTGTTGGCAATAACGGAAAGAGGTGGAAAAGAAAAACTTTCATGAATTAACTTGGTGATATTCGCGTCTAACTGACTTTTCATTTTTCTCAGATAAGACACCTGAATAGCGTGAACTGTTATTATGGCCTATTTCAAGGTTTCAGCGTTACAACAATGGTAAGTCTGACGTTTAAAATTACAAGATTCACAGATTTAGAGATCAGAACAGTCATTTCAGTCGGTTTTATGGTCCCCGAAATTGCTGTTGAAGAAAAAAATTCTTTTACACGTTTGTTTTAACGCCTTTTCAGAGAATGAAAACGGTTTGTGAGTTTGGAGTAATTCAAAAATACTTGAAAGAATTATTTTCTGATATATATATATATATATATATATATATATTATATATACATTTTAACTGCAAACAACACACAGTATAATTAATGTAAAGAAAGACGCTTGTGTAGAAGAACGTTCCGCACAAGATGAGGAGGAAGAACGAACAAATGAAAAATGAGGTTACCACCCGGGAATCGAACCCGGGATCTTCCGATTGCCGGTCAGATATGCTATCCACTACACCATGGGCCTCGATTAATCAAATGTCGTAATTCTCCTACATACGAGCAGAAACCAATGCCCTGAGGGGGCACCTTCGCATGCCGTACCTATATATACATTTTAACTGCAAACAACACACAGTATAATTAATGTAAAGAACGACGCTTGTGTAGAAGAACGTTCCGCACAAGATGATTAATCGAGGCCCATGGTGTAGTGGATAGCATATCTGACCGGCAATCGGAAGATCCCGGGTTCGATTCCCGGGTGGTAACCTCATTTTTCATTTGTTCGTTCTTCCCCCTCATCTTGTGCGGAACGTTCTTCTACACAAGCGTCGTTCTTTACATTATATATATATATACAGGGTGTCCCAAAAGTCTCCATACATAGGGAAAATTAGCACTTTGTTGCAAAATGTCTCCCAAAAGTCTAAATAGATAGCTAATATTTTTTTTTTTTTCAGATACTCTTTAAGAATGCCTTTGTCAAAAGAAGAACGTATTACTGATTGCACTTTATTTTATCAACATATTGTTGCATCAACAGTACATCAATATTAATTTGTGAACTGTCACAAATATCAACCACATTTCAACGATATCAACCTGGTTGATATCGTTGAAATGTGGGTGATTCAACCATGCATCAACACTTCAACAGTCGATCGATCAACAGTGCTACCTTAATGTAGGCTATATATATATATATATATATATATATATATATATATACACTATAGGCGAGGCACTGTGTGAATGGTTGTTTAGGTTAGTCTATTAATCAGTTGACTATTTGGTTGGCATATATATATATACAGTATACTAAACTTTTAGATTTTCGAAAATTTTCATTTTAAAAATTGACGATAATTTTTTTGTGGTTTTGGCATATTTTCTGCTCAAAAATAATAATTACAATTCAAAAGAATTCATGAAATAAACTTTTCAGACTCAAGCGAGTTTATTGTATAATTGAACGGGCCGTAAACTGTACAGCAAAGGAGTCTATAGAACAGTTAAGGGCTAACTAAAGATACAAATCATTGAATCGTAAGTGTTGTTTTATTTATCAAAATGAATTAAAGGCTTTTTTGTCTATTAATTTTACTTGATTACTTATGACGTATACTTTGATAGGACTTTAGTGGTGTAAAAATTGAACGGGAGCGTCGTTGTTTAGTCGAGCTTCTGAAATACGGAGGTTGGCTAAAGTATGAAATTTTATTCGTTCATAGAATCTTGTTTAATATTCGTATGCTACTGATTAATAAGTTCAATATTAGTTATAGCCTGGAAATTGTTAATTTAGGTCCTGAGCCTGGTCTAGTCTCGACTGCTGGGAGGCGAAGTTGACTGGTTCATTATTATCGGGAGCAGGTTGTAGTGCAACAGACTACACTACTGCATGTCAACGACTCGGCTACAATCCCTACAATCAAGATTGTGGACGACGCCACTCCATTAACTGATTTATTGTGTTTGCATTGAAATTACTGGCCCTGTTTATTTCATGGTTATAACTAGTGGTGTACCGATTCCAAAATTTAGCCGATGCCGATGCCGATTCTTTGCCTATAATTTTAAAAATAAACTCCCTTTATAAATTTTACTAATCTAATGTGAAAACTTTCAATTTTCATATTTTTAAATTTCAAATTTGTTTAAATGCTTTTCCTTAGCTCACTCCACAATACACAGTACCAGAATTTGTTACTTATATACGTAGCTAAAATGATGTTAAATAGTTCTATTACTCAGTAAAATGATAAAATAATTTTAATTTATTTTCATAAATTGAATACCAATATTTAAAGTAATTGTTGTTCCTTATCTTGAAGGTATTTTCTTTTTTTCTTTCTTCAACAATAATAAACAACAATAAAATTTTTCATTAAAATTTGAAGTACCTGGTGGCCAATTTGAATAAAAAATGGATATAAAATTTGGGTTCATAAAATTATTAAAATACTTAAAATAAAGTTAACATAATAAGATGGTTTAATATATAAATTACAAAGTACAACTTAATATAGAATTATTATTAACATAGAGTAGATTACAATAGTTTATATTATTTAGAGATTAGCTAGTGAGAGAAAATGTAAATTTATGGGCAACTTAACTTATTCAGCTTTGCCTTTTTCGTGAATGTAAAATATTTTTATACATTTTGAAATGAGTATAAATTATTTATCATAAATTGTGGTTTTTGTCTGTTCAATTTCCTATAAATATGGATTGTGTTTTGTAATGAAAATTTTAAAATTTGAAAGAATCGGTGAGAGAATTGGCTAAATTTGGCCGATGCCGATGCCCCAAATGGTAGATTCTGCCGGTGCCAATGCCAATGCCGATTCATCGGTACATCACTACTTATAACTCAGTTCGGCAATCTAATATATATATATATATATATATATATATATATATATATATATATATATATATATATATATTAATTATATATTGAAATATATATATTTTGATTATTGGTTGTTGATGTTGTTGTCGTTGTTGTTGTTTTACTTCATTCTTTGTAATTGATATTGACTAAGAAAACAATTGAGAATTTTGCAAGATACGGCCTCGGCGTTAGTCCATAACAATATATATATATACAGGGCTATTCAAATCAGAGCACCCGGTGGATCTGTTCTGTAACGTCGACGAAACTCACGCTGCACTGTGACTACCGATTTACAGCTCGAAAACTGCAACACACAAAACGCCTTCTGCTGTGCGGACGCCATTTTCGCACTGACTGTTTGTTGCTAGGCTAGGCCACGGCGTGACTTTGGAGCCCTCTCGCGGTGATCTTGTAAAACTCGGAGATTTCCTCTTTCATGTGGTGTATGCCCAGTTGATGCAAGGTTGATAGGTACGGAAGTATTCTCAGTTGAAATCGGATGAATCATTTTGAATAGCCCTGTATATGTAATCAGTCAGTCAAAAGGACCAGAAATTGGCACAGCACTTAGGCCATGCGGTTCATCGCGTTAACTCCAGAATTATTACCAACCAGCACCATCGTGAGTTGAACCCCCGACCTTAGTGTCTTCACTTCGCTTCAGGGAAGTGGTTTTACCCACTGAGTTATGGACACTGGTCCAAAGATAATGTGTAAAATATCGTTCTTCTCGCTGTCCATCTCTGTAACAAGTCCATACTATAAAAAACAACTCTTGCTTCGGTTTTCTGATCTAAACGTTTTCGGATGTAAACGAAATCTTCTTCGTCTGAAATCAAAACGTAAAAAAAAAAAAAAGATTTGACTTTGACATTTCTTCAAAGGCAATAAAATTCCATCTTCATAAAACGTTCTTAGAATTTGTTAAAGCTTTTATCGACAAAATACTTTATGATAAAGAAATGTATTTTATTCACTAAATAATTTACAACATACAGTATATATATATATATATATATATATATATATATATATATATATATATATATTAGTGGTGAACCGGAAATCCGCATCATTTTTAACATCCGCATCCGCACTTCTGACTGCGGATGTTATGCGGATATTACCTTTAATAAATTATTCAATTTACAATTAAATTAGCTTATAAAGTAGCTTATAAGACCCAGTCATGCACAATTGCACATTTCATGTAAAGTATTAATTACACTGTACAAAAAAACGGGAATAACATTCGGTCATTCTTAATATTTCGAGTGTGCTGATTCCAAATCTGAAAATAATTTTTTTCTATCACGTCACGTTGTTTTGTAATGACTGCTTAAAATCTTAATACCAAAATATAAGAATATATTGATAAACAGATAGGCTTTATCATATGGAACAGTTTAATTATTGCTATACTTCAACATATATGCACAAAATTAACATAAAACTCTCGTATTATACTGTTTTCAACTCATTATTTGTATTTATGCTGGCGTTTGTGTGATGCTTCTGGTTGGTCACGCTTTAGATTCCAGTAGAAATCGGCCAGCATTGCAGGACTCCACTTCCTTTTGTATCGGCTCTCCATTGTGGCTATATCCTGGTGGAATCTCTCCCCGTGTTCGTCGCTAACAGCAGATGCGTTTTCCGGAAAGAAGAGAGATATGAATGCAAAAAATGAATTTTCAATGACATCTTACATCCGAGACGTTGGTATGAGTTGATAAGTTGATCCACAAGTGCAGCATAGTTGTCGTATTTAGTCTTTCCTAGTAGACCGCTGCACACGTTTTTGAATGCACGCCAGGCTGCCAACTCAACCTTATCCATCACCGCTTCAAAGTGTTCGTCTAGCATGAGTTGGCGAATTTGAGGGCCGACGAATATGCCTTCTTTAATTTTGGCATCACTTATTTTTGGGAATTTTTCCTTTAGATATTTGAAGGTAGGCTTATCCCGTTTCAACGCCTTTGCAAATTGTTTCATCAGCCATAGTTTTATGTGAAGTGGCGGCAAGATAACCTTTTCCTTTCGTACTAGTGGTTCGTGAATAACATTGTGAAATCCAGGTGAGGAATTGTCTCGCGGCAGCCATACTGAGCGTGTGTAGTGTTCAGACCTTGCTCGGCTATCCCACTTGCATAGGAAACACATGTATTTCGTATAGCCAGTTTGCAATCCATTAAGAATAGCCACAACCTTCAAATCTGCGCAGATAAGCCATTTATGTTCATTGTATTTTATACAGTCCAGAATAAAAGCAACAGTGTCATACGTTTCTCTCAAGACGACTGAATGAGCGATCGGAACAGAAGGCATTGTGTTCCCATTGTGTAGCAGTACACCCTTAACACTGTATAGAGAGATGCATCAATGAACAATCTCCACTGATTCAGTTCATAGCACAAACCCAGAGCATCGAACAGACCATGTATATCAATGCAATAACAAAGATTGTTCTTCACTTTGAAATATTCCTGCAAATCCAAGGAGCGCTTTCGGAATGCTATAATTCGTACGTCTTCCGCCAGCAGATTCCATTCTTGTAGACGTGAGGCCAGCAGTTCACTTTGTTGCTTGGTAAGTATTAAATCACGGACCAAATCATTGAGTTCAGGTTGCGTGATGAGATGTTCTTTCTTGGACTCGACTTGAGCTTCATAGCATTCGCCGTCTGATTCCGATTTGTCAGAGTCTGTGTTATTGGTCGGTATTTCAGCTGGAGGACGAGGGATGGGTATATCTGTGGAATGTTCCACAGGACGCATAGCAGAACGGAGATTTGGGTAGACTATAGCCTTTTTCCCTTTTCTGTTGCAACCTGTAATGTGAGACAATAGACATTGTTGACTACTTAAGATAGCATAATTGCATAATTGTGTAATACATTATGCAGAGCAGCATATGCTGAAATGTGCTAAAAACACCAAATTTGACGTATATTCAGAAAAATAAAAGATTCAAACCTGTGATGTTCGTTAAGCAGAAATAGCAGTCATTTGAATGGTCCAGTGGCTCTCTCCATACCAATGGGACACCGAATCCCAGACCAGGACCGGTGCCTTTGAACCATGCAGATAACGAGCTTGTACTGTACATCTCACACAGCAGATATGAGGCACCCAGTGCTTGTTCTGATCACCAACTTTGCATGCGAAGTATAATTCATAACGCTTTTTCACATGAGAAGTCAACTTCCTTTTATACTGTTTTAACGTTAATGTCCCACAAATATAACAAAAACTGTCTGGCGAATTTTTGCACTCTCTAGGCATTGTAGCATAACATCAATAAAAACCTGTAAAATAAGAAAATGATAGATCAATTTGCAATTTTACACAATATAGACGTTGTCGGTGAAATATACATAATTTGATAGCTGTTATTCAATAATACTCACTTATAGCACCAATTTATGATAGAATATGGCCGACAATTTTGTTTTAAATGATTAATGAAAGAAATTTTTCATAAAATCAAAGTGGAAACACAGAGCCGAACACCACCACCACAGCATATGCATGACTGAACAAAATGTAAAAGATGCGTTCAGAGAACCAGTGGTTCTCAGAATGATACAATGAAATAGGGTCATTTTCATAAAATCGGTGGGTGATACAAATAAATGAGTTATTTTCGCAATCTACACATATAATTAGCCATAAAAATGACGATCTCATTTCCGTTTTTTTTTCACTGTCGTACAGTGTTATTAATGAACAAACAAATATAGAAACCTCAAAATATAAATACCTGGTAACGCAGAAAATTGAATGAAACTTGTTTCATTGAATTTTCTGTGACTGAAACTTTTGAGAAAGTTATTATTTTTATCATAATGAAAACATTAATATTAATTTTAATTCTTATGCATTGCCTGCCATAATAGTAATATCACGAAATTTGAAAAATTATGTCATATATTCATAATTCTATATTATATTGATAGATTAACTAAATATCCGCATCCACGGATATTGGAATTAAAAATCCGCATCCGCAGATGTTGAAAAACTGATACCCGGTCCACCACTAATATATATATATCGGGTGGCCCATAATTCAGGAACCATAGGAATAATTGTATTGTTTTTCTAATAATTCTTGTACTTTCTAATAATGTTTTTTTTCTTTATTTTTTTTTGATGAATTACTTGGATGACGTACCGATAAACAAAGGACGTGGCATGTTTTTTTCAGCAAGACGATGCACCTCTTCATTTTGCCATGCAAGTTCGCAAATACCTTGATAAAACGTTCCTCAACGGATGGATTGGCCGAAGAGGTCCTATTGAATGACTACCCAGGTCACCAGATATCACTCCACTCGATTTTTTTTCATCAAAAAGAAAATAAAGAAAACAGAACATTATTACAAAGTACAAGAATTACTAGAAAAAAATACAATTATTCCTATGGTTCCTGAATTATGGGCCACCTGGTGTGTATATATACAGGGTGTCCGAGAATTATCTGTACAATTTTTGGCTGTTATTAAAAGTCAACCATGAAGTGTAGAAATTCCAGTGTTGTCCCATTTTACAGAGAATCTCATTAAGTTTTTTCTGATACCAGGTTTTGACAAGTTTTTTAGAAATTCCAGTGTGTCCGAACATTATCTGTACAATTTCATCTTTTAATAAAATTCTTGATAACACACGTAAAATTCTTAAACAAGATTATTTAGAATCTGTATTTTCAAAAGTTTCTTTTATTAAAGTAACGTTGTTACAAACATTCGATATGTGCACCATCAGTGATTCGCAAGACATCCAATCGATAATCCAAATGTTGCCATGTACGCTGCAGCATATCCACATCAATTCGCTCAATAGCAGCTGTGATTCTTGCTTTTAAATCATCAATGTCTGTCACCCGCGTACAAAAAAGAAAAAACTTGTCAAAACTTGTTATCAGAAAAACTTAATGAGTTTCTCTGTAAAATGGGACAACACTGGAATTTCTACACTTTATGGTTGACTTTTAATAACAGGCAAAAATTGTACAGATAATTCTCGGACACCCTGTATATATATATATATATATATATATATATAGAGAGAGAGAGAGAGAGAGAGAGAGAGAGAGAGAGAGAGAGAGAGAGAGAGAGAGAGAGAGTTGAATTAAAACGTGCAGCACGACGGAGGTTTCGTCCCCGGCGTTCAGTGGGCTTAGTCCCGAGGACGTCTGTTACCACCACATCATCCATTTTACCTCAGTCTCCATATTTTTTTCTTATGCAGGAAGGAGCCAAGGACAAATGCTCGCGAAAACGCCCTATCCCAGTAGAAGAAGATGATGAAGATAGCCGAAATCAAGGTCTGTTTTTTTTTTCATTTAAAGATTTTGTAGTGTGTAAGATGCATGGGTTAATAGGGGATTTTACTCCCAGTCACAAGCAGTTGAACAAGTACTCTATATTGAATTGCCATTAGAAATTAACTAAAAAAATATATAGCTTATCTTATTTGTTCAAATGTAATTTTTTTTAATAAAATATATTTCCTGATTTGGCTATTTTTTCGCTACTCTGGCGACTTAATTAGTTTACTGTTTTCTGTTCTGGCTATTTTTTCGCGACTAAATTTAAAATAAAATATTTACCCCCTAATTGCTATAGCCGAACTATATCCTCCTCGGAAATAAGGTGAGAATGCTAAGGTTAGGTTAGGTCATGTTAGGTTAGGTTAGGTTAGGTTATTAGTTTTTCGTTTTTACTGCCAGTGTGGTTTCATAATGAGAGCAAACTTTTCTTGTTAATTTTGAGGTGTTTTGCACGTTTCCTGTGGTAATGCGTCGTTTACGAGATCTCGTAACATGAACATATCCTATATGTTCATGTTATGATATCTCAAAAACTACGCATTTGCACAGGAAACCAATGGCAGAGTCGTGCAAAGCACCTCAAAATTTACCAGAAAAGTTTGCTCTCATTATAAAACCAGACTGAGTAAAATCCAATATTTACCGATGCATGTATATTTAGTGAGGAATAGGGAGAGAAGTGTGTGTTTGAGAGCATGCTGGACTGCTCACAAGGTAGATGAGACATTTATCAGCTCAGGAGGACAGTGACAGGAGAAGCGAGAGTTCCCGTACTCCCTGTCTCTTGCCTGACGTCTCCCACCCATACCGGGAATACTTCCCTGGACGATTGGTGTCTATCATCTCCAGGTGTGTGTGTGTGTGTGTGTGTGTGTGTGTGTGTATATATATATATATATATACACAGACACTACTCGTTATTCTTCGTAGATGCGTTCCTCAGGGCCACGACGAGCAACGAAATGACGAACAACGGGGCCGACTAACCCATTGACTTACATGTAATACATGGAAGATACGTTCTGACTTAAAAAATGTTTCTATATAAACTATTTGACATAATTTTACTCATTATTTGGACCTTTTCCAGTTTGTGTACCGTTTTTCATATAATTTATTTTTGCTTCTTTTCAGATCAAAAATGAGTGATAATATCAATCTGAAGTGGTTGTTTGCCAACTTGATAACCTAACCTAACTTGATAACCTAACCTAACTTGATAACCTAACCTAACCAATATATAATTTCAATCTAAAAATGTTTACTATGCTGTATGTAATGTACTGTAGAAAACGGTACATAAACTGGAAAACGTCCCATTATTTTTACAATAATATTTTACAAAATGTATTAATTTACAGTATCACCTAAAAAATATATTACTAATAAATTTAATTAATAAAAATGCATATTAAAGGTAAATTAATTTATACGTAACACTCCGACGTAGCAGCGGTGGGGGAAGGGTGGGGAGTTACTGGGAAGAGGAACAGGAGGGAGCGGGATCATCCGCCTCCTTCTCTTCTTCAGGTGCGGATGTAGCTGCCTCTTTCTTATAGAAAGAAGTGATGGTAAGTTGTCTTGTTTTCATTCTTTTTTCTTTATAAATTTCTTGGTAACAAGAAATCGCATCCTGCATCTTCCTTACCATTGCACTGTTGCGCTCCATGTTAGGGTCGTTTTCAGAGACGAGTTCCATTGTTTCATTGACCTTATTAAAGATGTTTGAGTGCACCTTGCGTGTAAGAACTTTGGTGGAGCCTCTTCAGTAACAGCACTCGCAGCCACGTCTTCTACTTGTTGGGCCAGCTCTATGAGGTCTTCGTTTGTTAAACTCTCTCCATGAGAATTTAGTAACCCCTCCACATCATCCTCATTAACTTCAGTGAAACCAGCCTGTTGCGCAAGCTGTACACTGTTGTTGTAAATCTGAGGCATAGCAGGTTCAAAACTAACAAAATCATTTACGCAGTCAGGCCACAGCTTTTTCCACACACTGTTCATGCACTTGATAGTCACTTCCCTCCATGATTCTCCGATGTTTTTCACTGCCTTTATGATAATTATGATGTTATAATTGCGCCAAAATTCCTTGATGGAACAACAAAGAGACATCATCCGGTTATCGTACAATTGGATAAACTCTACACATATTTTAATGATTGTGCAATTGGACAGACTGTAGTATAATTATTGTAGAGTTATTTGTTTGAAGTGATGAAGGTTACATCGTACGTTTTTAAGTGTTTTACGATGAAGACGTTTAACTTTTTTAGTTAATATTTTTAAAAATTGTACATATACTGTAATTTTATTTATTTTCAAACCACAAATTAACGAAATGACAAACAACGGGGCGACGAATAACGAGGACTGGCTGTATATACTTTACGGACTCCATTACCTAAAGGATATACAGGGTGTTTATAAAGTCCCTATCTATTTCAGTGAAAACGTAGCAAAAAGGGTAAAATTCAATAACAATATAATAGAAGGCATATATTTAATGAATACTTAAGCATATGATTCTACATTAGCACCATCAGTATCTCTACAGAGTTCGAATCTGTCATGTCAGCAGCATTGCGGAACACAGTTTGGAGCATGACAGGGGTTATTTTTGTAACTGCTGTTACGATACGAGCACGTAAATCTTGCAGATCTGTAACCCTCGTTTGATAGACGTTTGATTTGATAAAGCCCCATGCAAAGGAATCCAAGGGCGTTAGGTCAGGAGATCGAGCCGCCCAGGGCCTGTTGCCTCCACGTCCGATCCACCGATTTGGAAATCGTTCATTTCGGTACTCCCGAACAGTGTTTGCGTAATGACAAGGTGCCCCATCTTGTTGAAAAACGACGGTGTTTAAAATGCCATCTGAATGAAGCTGGGACATTTACGTGATCGTATCGTAACAGCAGTTACAAAAATAACCCCTGTCAAGCTTCAAAATGTGTTCCGCAATGCTGCTGACAGATTCGAACTCTGTAGAGATACCGATGGTGCTCATGTAGAATCATATGCTTAAGTATTAATTAAATGTATGCCTTCTATTATACTGTTATTGAATTTTGTCCTTTTTGCTACGTTTTCACTGAAATAGATAGGGACTTTAAACACCCTGTGTATGTATATATATATATATATATATATATCCTTCAGGTAATGGAGTCCGTAAAGTGGTTGCGGTTAAGTCGATATTACAAATATGAAGTGAAGAAAGTTTCTTAGGAGAACATTTTGAAGACGCACTCGTTAAGAACCTCTAAATCAGGGCTTCCCAACTTTTATCGTGTGCGACCCCAAGGTTGGGAAGCCCTGCTCTAAAGGAATAATTTACCAATAACGGAAGAGAAAATGGTACACGAATATGGACCATTTTCACAATGTTGTTACATATTTATTAAATTATTATTTATAGGACTGTTTAATCTACAAAATCTGATTTAAAATGTTTAGTAAGAGAAATGTCAGTGGCTGTACTTGTAACCAAAATCCAAGAACAGAAGCAAAACAAATAATAAACGGTTTTAACGAAACAGTTTCATTTGAATCGATATTTCACACACAAAAAGAAAAAAAAATTGAAAGATAACGTGAGATGCCAGCTGCACGAAGACTGACCAACAATTTCGTTAATTCTAGTCCAAATTTTTGAATGATTTTAAAATTATATTTTATAGTTTATATACAGATTTTTTTTTTTTTTACATATTATAAATTTTTCTTTTTCTTCTCTCCTTATTTTTTACAATCATTTTTCTTCTCGTAAAAAAAAAATGGAACCCCTATACTATTCGTCAGTATTATATAAAGCTTTTATTTGAAATTCATTTCAGCTGCGAATCTTACACTTTTGCATTTTGAGATAGAAAGAAATAATAACATTTTCCTCTTTCAACCAAAGTAGAGAAAAGCGTAAAAATAGAGCAAGGTCGTCTCCTGTTGTCATGCATGAAATGCGAATAAATTTTATAAGTGTTTGAAGTCCAACGACAGGCAAAATTTGAGAGAAAGCGCATGATTGTATTGCAACGATGGCTGTTGCATTTTTCTTTAGTTCTACAAAATATATTTTGAACTGTTCGAAACAAATATACAATTTACTCTGGAAGAATGTTTTATTTTCTTTGGGTATAATTGAACGTTTGGAAGAAGTGAATCAAATGATCATTGTTTTCTTCTTTCCACAAAGTGAGATTGAGTCATTTTGAATGATTTTAGTCACTTCTTGGGCACGCACTCAGTGCGTAGAATGGGATTCAAGTACTTCAGTCACTTCTTGGCAGAAGGTAAACATCGGTGAAAAAATGCACATATTATTTTTTCATTATAATGTGATGAACAAGAACACTAGTATGTCGAGCGAAATGTTACCAGTTATCCCCCATTTTAACAACGCCCCCTTTAGGCGAAGTGAAGATACTGATGTCTGGGATTCGATTCCCGTTAATAATAATTAAGCAGGAAGTCCAGAAACTGGCACAGTGCTCAGGTCAGTTAAGGCATCCCATTACGCTAACTCCCAGATTATTATTACCAGGTTCATATGGAAGCGAATCCCCGACCCTAGTGTCCCCACTTCGGTTACGGAGGAAAAGGTGTTACCCACTGAGCTACGAGTCGACTCACGATGGTGGTAGTAATACGGCTCCGGACCAATTACGCCATCAAACTCAAGCTGCTTACAAACAAAACAGTGGACGAAATAGTGAATTTCGTGTATTTTTCAAGTCAGAGTTTTAGTTCCGTAATTAACGTAATTAATTTCGGTTAATTAGGACTCTTATTTTATGTTAATGACTATATTATTTTAACTTAAGTGTGCTAATCAGGCTTTAACTCTTGGGTCGTTTTGACGTTTTACAAAGTCTTACTTTTCGCTGTTTCCTAGCTAAACTATTCATTTCTTATCCTCAGTCCTTGAAAAGGTATTTTTCGTAATTAAGTTTCCTGTCGATTGATACCCATCACGACTTTCTATGTGAACTTCTTTCAGTTGTAAAGTTCGTCAAACCTTCGCCTACGAGAAGTTATTTGAAAACCAAAGTCAGTCGTTAATTACAAAACTAAAAATCAAGTTCTGAACGTACACAAAGCTACTATTTTGTCCACCCACTTTATTGATACGCAGCTGAAGATTGATGACGTTTTTGTCCGGAGCCGTACAATTCGGGAGTCAGCGCAATGGGTTTCATTCATTTGGCCTGGTCGATATGCCTTTTCTGACCTTCTTGACCAATTATATTATGATGATTTTAAGTAATAGTTATTTATTGTTTAATTCGTTACGTATTAATTAACTGTATTGGTCCACTCATAGGCGAAAACAACAAACAAATTTACGATGACTTACAAATGACGAAAGTTTTAAAGAAATTCTTCTCTTCCATCTTCATTAACGAAAATATGAACAACATTCCTGTTCAGTAGTATAGCCGCAAAAGGGGAGAGTGCAGGAATGTTGCAAATGGGGAAGGGGGTTGTTGCAAAGAGGGGAAGGGGAAGGGGGGGTGGGGGGGGGGGAACTTGGAGGCGGCGTTATCCCCCAAGAGAAAGGAGGAGGAGGAGAGAAAGGAGAGAGGTGTTCACCTGGCAGGAGCCAAGTGCACATTAAGACTTCCAGCCGGGCTGGCGTTGTTTTATAGGCTCCTAATCAGCCAGTTGGCGTAAATGGCTTGAGTTGCCAGATACCGCGATACCATTGTATACACTATTATAGACTCCTAATCAGCCAGTTGGCTTAGAAGGCTTAAATATTGCCAGATACCTGTTGTATACAGAATACCGGTAGTAGAAGGCATAACAATAAACAACATTGCATCATTCTTTTTATTATAAATATATAGAAAATAAATATACATTTGAGGAATATGCGTATAACAGAAATATATATACACAATTATGGATATATATATATATAAAATAAAATATACATTTCAAATAAATACATTTGAGGAATATGCGTATAACAGAAATATATACACACAATTATGGATATATATATATATATAAAATAAAATATACATTTCATATACATTTCAATATGTACATAACAGAAATATATACACATAATTATATATAAAATAAATATACATTTCAAATAAATATACATTTCATATACATTTCAATATGTACATAACAGTACAGGAGAAATACACACACACACAATTATGGTGATATATAAAATAAAATATACATTTCATATACACTTCAATATGTACATAACAGTACAGGAGAAATATCAAGCAAAATATATATATATATATATATATATATATATATATATACACAAATCAATAGAAATATGCGTATAATCGTCAAGCAAAATATATATACAATTCACTTTTTTTTCAAAATACTAAAATCGGTCTTAATCGAGTTTACAATTACATCATTATTGCTCTGCATTACGCAGTCTATGCGGCTTAATAATATTTCACCGCTTAAAGTATAGGGAAACCTGTATTCGATATGAATGGCTTTCATATCGTTCAGTACTATTTTTGTCCCCACTTTACAACCGGTTGGCAAGTCATCTTTAAATACGTCTAGAATACAATCAAAAGCACGCACAAAGAGTTCATCGTTAGCTACATTATTAAACACAAGTTTATAAGAATGCTTTTCCAATCGAGGGTTTATTTCTACCGACTCGAGCTTTTCAATCGTGAACTCTTCACTCAACATAACGGCAATTGAAATAATCTTCTAAATCGTTACGGCAACTGCGCGTTATATAAAGAAATAGTTCTTCAGGGTGAACGGTGTAGGTGAGCTCAGCCTTGTACCGATCAATTGCTTTGTACCAAAGTTCATGGTATTTCAAAGAGTCTAAACTTTTTAAATAAACATCCAGCACTAGACCATTCTCACCAGTCCTACACTCGGTAAACCCATCGAGCAGAGCAGTGTATGCGTATTCAAGAACTGTATCAAAATAAAGCATATCCGTAACACGCGCGTCTAATATAGGTTTCAGTTTACGGAATCCGACGATTTCAAACATTCTGTCGAGGATGAAACGGTTTCGCGTAGGAATAAGAGCGTTATTATCAGAAGCATTCTTCCACATAGCCTTATATCAATGCACGGCCGATCGTTATTTATACACAACGTACATACAACGGCGTATGAGGGCGCGTCACTAATCTGCTCTCTTCTTGTACCTACGTTAGCAGGTATTTTATAACGATCTTCACACCACTTATCAACTATCACAAAGATTCTATTCATCTCCTCGATACTTAAATAAACCCGTTTGTTTGTCGGTCTACATTCCGTTTCCAGTACATAGCTAATGGTACCGGAATTACGCCTGAACACGCGCAACGATTTCGTCACGGACACATCGTACGAGGCGTTGAGAATGCTGCTCAAAGGAAGTTCCATCGTATTCGAGGAGCGCACGTCTACTCGGTTCAAGCTCTGAGATAACTATGAGCCGTGTGAGGCACAGGCAGGAACGGTTCGACGGGCGGCTGACTCGATGATACGTGAATGGGCATGTTCGTACGACTCGAATTGTTGCACATATTTGTTTTTCCGTTTCGTCACTACCAGCCTACGCACTTTGGATAAGAACTAGGCGCTAATCATCTCCACACTCCGGCGCACTATTTGAGAGGAACATATGCTCATATTTTTCCTTTCTACCCATCAAACGATACTCGTCTCTAAAATCTGTTAAAAACTCACGCATGGCACTAGCCACAACCTCACTATGAACCTCATCATGATATACGTTAATATAGTGATAAAAACACCTAAGATTGTCCATGATCACGAGATTCACATTTTCAGACGTAGGGTATGAGTAATCGACATGGTGTAGCATGACGTAATACCGCTTGTCACACCACCCATCCACAAGGCTCATTATCCATACCTGCTGCTTCTCTTCTGCACGCGTTGTTTCTTTTACTTCACGGTGTATGTGAGACTTTATAAAGTTTAGCCCTGCAGCATACTTCAGCACATCGTCTGTGCAACGAAAGCCTTCAACAGTCTCACCAGAACATCCGTAGAGTATTTGTACATCTTGGAACTTCGCACAATCCAATGTGGCTTTAAAAGAGGCATAGGAGGGGGGAATAGGAAGTTTTTCGGTATCCACCACATCCTCACACTTTACTGAATACCATTTCATAAACGTTGTGCAAGCAATATTAAAGGTAGCCATTTCAATATACGTCTGATCTGAATACACGTCTGATCTCTCGGGCTTACTGCGGTCGACTGACCACGCAGGGACTCCCAGATAGTAGCATGACTCACGCAGTGGGCGGAGCTTAGAACTTTCACCTACACACACACACACACACACACACACACACACACACACACAAAGGAGAAAGTGAAACGCTATTTGATTTATTGAGATATTCATATATTTACAAATACGATTCGAGATATTCAAGTTATATATATATATATTTACAAATAGATACGATTATATACAAGACGTGTGAGTTAGAAGCATCATTGGTATCCAAAGGGTACGGTATCATAGGTGCCAGGTAACTGGTAACGTTTCCTATAGGTGTTACGGCACACCATCGTACCCCTAAGTTCCTTCACGCCTCCCAGCTTCTGCGCCCGAAAATTGTGGGTGCCTACAATTAGTTGGTGAGGTTCCAAACATACTAGATCCTTCAACGACTCAAAGTTAACAACCTCCCGATTCGCATGGTTGAGCGTAATACCCTTTGCCTTCACGATATATTTCATTTCATCCCCTACCCTGACCCGTACCCCATAAGTCTTAGGTCCTGTTGAGATAAAAGAGTCGGCGTATGCGTCGTCCCCATACTCATCCTTGATCTCATCAGTGAGCTCGCCGAGGAACTCCCCAATAGCGGGCATGTAATCACCCTCCCTCTCTGTGAATATCACGCTATCTGTATCGGCATACAATACTCTCCGCCCAAGAGAATGCAATAGACCCCAAAGTTTTATACGGGCGTAGGCTGTTGTGAAGCTCGCCACAGGTATGTTTGTAACCCTTGAGGTATCTGTGGCAAATTCAGTGTTGTTGTACTTTATTACGTAAGTATTACCTACATTCACGATCTCCATGACCTCTTTATCGGGGGCATTGGCATAATCCCAGACATCGCTATAACTTTGTGCCAAATGAATGTTCCCTCTGCCGGTATTCTGCGCAAATTTTCCCCATAGACTGTTTAGACACAATTTTGCACTAAAGCGCTTGCCAGGATTCTTTACAATTTGGACACGATCAAGTTGTATACCTTCGCGGTCGCGGTAACGTTGAATATAGGCAGACTTTTCATCTTCGGTATCAACTCCTCGCGGATACCCTGATGCTTCAACCTTATCCTTCAAAAAGGCGTTTATATATGGTGTGAAAAGGTTGGGGAGCTTCTGAAACCTCCACACCTCGTGTATCTTCAGTATTCTATAACCATGGCGTACGGCTAGGGCCAGCTCAGGACTTGTATATACGCCTCTGATCTTACGCTGGTGGGGTATATGGTTACATTCGCCGTTATCCTCTTCCGCGCACTTCACGCACAGGGGAAACATGAGCTTGTCGTCGATAACGACAGGTAAGATCGGCATCCATAAATTGCGTGGGGGGAGTACGTCTACGAAAGAGAGCCCAAAGTAATGATCATTCAAATTTTTTGAAAATTCATTGATGGATTAGGCTAGGCCCCACCAGTTTCTCAGGAGCGCCCACGGGGTACGGATTGCTCTTCATCACGTATGGGTATAAAGAACAGAAATCGTAGTAATGGAGCTTCACGCCCTCCGTAGGTGGGAAGTATAGTCTGAAAGGATTTGTACGTCCTCCAAACAAGCTATCACCACATTTGAGAGGATCCAGCACCATTGAACGCTTGATCGTTTTTATTTCCTCACGGTATACATCGTCTGTCTCCATCCGTGCATCATATTCATGCTCCCACAAGACTTTGTGAGTGAACTGTGATCCTATAAGTTGATCGCGGGTGCGGGTCGATGCAAGACAGTCGGCAGGAGACCTACCGTTGATATCTCCGACGATACCGCACTCAGGACGGGGGCATCCATGCCACCAGCAACCGTTAAAGGAGTACACAGTCTTCACACCAGTGACACGGTTTTCACTTAACCCATCAACCCAAAAAACACGTCCATTAATCTTAATGGGTACTTCACCCGTGTTGCGGGCGTGCTTTATGTATACACCTGTTTGTTGCTGCAGGTGTATGAGCCAGTAAATAGCCTTGTGTCCGTAACTGCGGGGGTTGTTTCGGTGAATAATGGCTAAGGTGTCTTTAGGCATGAAGTTATTCTTGAACACCGTAAAACATAATGATGCGATGGTGGTTGCGACTTGCAGTGGATCGCATTTGAAACGGGCTATGTACATACTTCTAAAGGCCTGGAAACATACTCTAAGCACGCGCACATCATTCACGCAATAACGCTCACATTCATCAGCTATATTATAAGGGTTACTTTCATTAAAACTGTCGTAGTATCGATCAAAGTCTTCACGTTCATCCATGCAGTCAAAATAATGTTTGGGGGGTGGTGGGCCTACGTAGTTTAAAGTCTCGCTGGTGAGGAAAGTGTATGGGAAGTATCCTTTGGAAACTTCAGCTGCTACTCCCATCACCTTGGGTAGCTTTGCTAATTTACAAGGTGTGAATAATAAAGTATCTTTAAATTGTACATTGCCTCTTATCTGCATCTGTATTAATTTGTTGCCTCTTTTCAATGGATCACCTGTAAATATCTCAGAGGATTCGTGTTCAAGCAACTCCTTATAAAGGAACTGCGTGTCAAACTTTGCCCCGTTATGGGCGAGAATATACACAGTCATTTTTTTGAACTTGTCGGCTAACTTGACAATATAGGACACAAATAGTTTCACAGGACTATCGCTGACATTCGTTTTAAAAACGTTTGTCCGTTTACCGCATTTGGGGCACTCGTCACATTCGATACCCATACACTCATCACAGATGGTCTGGCTCACAAGTAAATGTGGAATTACCTCTTTGGTTTCAGCGTTCGTATATGTTTCTATATCGTAGTACACAGTTATACAAGGGTTATTTTTAGGCTTAGCATCTTTCATATAACACACATGCTTTACTCCATCCGCCTTATATTCCTCCTGGCATGTAGGACAGTGAATTACGTCGCACTTGTGCTTAAATTTTCCCCAATTATCCATTGTGTGAAACATACCACATTCACAGATTCTCATTTTCCTGCACGTACCAATTGATTTATGGAGATCAAAGCAGCTATTATTGAAAAATGTGCGTCTACACACATCACAGTCTCTCTTCTCAACTACACGGCTTTCACATTTGGTGCTTTTACACTGCTCACATACCATGTGACATTCTTTACAATGTCTCACTATATCATCCGCAAACTCGAGGCACCCCTTACACAAATCATGATGTCTCCCATATTTTCGACTTTTGTCATAACTCGCGTAAAGCCCCCTTATATTGCGCACATTCATTTCCTGTTCTACCTTTCTCAGCTCTTCAGGACCCATATTACAGTCAAATTCAAGTTCACAGTCTACAGCTAGTTTACGGGCACGCTCAACGATCGTAGGCAGCCAAATTTTTTGAGTCCGTGTATTTTGTACAGTAAACATACGTGCTAAGAGTACTGCTATAAAGCCGCAACCACGATCGACGTTTATATGCCTTCGGTAAATAGTTGGAGAATTGAAGTTAAGAGTGTACGGTATGGCACTATGACCCGCAACACGGAATACACGGTCAATATTTACCGTGAAGTTGTCCATATTGAAGGCTATACTACTTTGGACGGCTTGCATTATACGCCCTAATATATAATCTACATCTTCAGCAGCCAAACGTCTGAACGGTACTATCACCCAATAATCGTCTACATCACCGTCATCTGACCCGAACCCAAAGGACAGACTCGTCCTGACCTCACGCTCGTCGCGATTCTGAAGAGCAAACTCTATAATACGCTGTACTACCCTGCGTATCCCGCGCTCAATTCCATTGCTATACAGGGCTCTAGGGTCGACCCTGACTCTATACCGATTTCTAGTCAAGGCGGGGGTGGGGGCTGCGGCGCGCACTAACTCGAACGTAATAACATCCTCAACAGAACGGGGGGCGGAATTAGGGGGTATATTAGGTGCTGCTGATGGGGGCCCTGTTGCGTAGGAGGGTTGGGGATCTATTATTGTAGACTTAACAGAATGGGGGGCGGAATAAGGGGGTATATTAGGTGCTGCTGCTGGGGAGGTTGTTGCGTAAGAGGTTGAGGGTTGGGGGTCTGCTGCAACAGGTACGTATTTCGGCCGCTTTATACCTGATGTGGGGTTCTCATACCTCCGCTTTGGACGTGCAACCTGTATCGCTGGTGAGGGTTCAGGGGAGGAGATCACAACTACACTGTCATCGTCATCCGTAATGATAGGGTGCTCTACCTCATCGTCGGTTCTGTGGGAGAAGAAATATAAGGATCAGCACTCAAAATTTGTAATATTTTGTAAATGACCCACTTAGGAGTGTGACGTGTTAGAAATGGACTCTGTAGAAAAATTCAGATTCACGAGCCCATCCACATGTATTATATCTGGACCTACAGGATGTGGTAAAACTGTGTTTATGCTTAAAATCATTAAAGAAAAGGGCGAGATGTTCTCGAAATTTGTGCATAAAGTTATATGGTGCTATTCGACGTATCAATCAGCGTTCAACGAGTACCAAGATGATATTTTGTTCCACAAAGGTGTATATGACGTTAATTCGCTAAAGGGAACTGAACATACAATCATTGTAATTGACGATCTCATGTTGGAGATGGATAAAACGTTTGCCGAGACATTTACAGTATACTCCCACCATCTTAACATAAGCGTGTTCTTCATCAATCAGAATCTATTTTTCAAAAATAGATACATGCGCGATGTGTCGTTAAATACGCAATATCTAGTCTTATTCGCGCAACGTAGAGATGTATCACAAATTGGGGTATTAGCCAATCAAATGTTCCCGAATCAGCGTAAGGAGTTTTTGGAAGTTTATAAAGAAGCTACAAGCACGCGTTACGGATATTTGCTTTGCGACCTTCATCCGCGAAACACGTTTAGAATGCTTCTGCGAACGAATATATTTCCAAACGAGCCTGAAACGGTGTATATTCCAGAATGACAAAGAGACTAAAGAAATACCATGAATTAATAAAAATCTATCATCGACTGCCCCGGGCAATGCAGCAGATGTTTATTAAAAATATCGACGCCGACTTTTTAAAATGCATCTGTGAAATCTGTCTTAACGTTATAAATTGCAATGTATCAATGAAAACCCATCAGAAGGCTCGCCTACGCCGCTACAAGAACATAATACGTACACTCGCTCGTAAAAGTCAAACTGTAGCGAAGAAAAAACGAGTTATTGTGCAAACAGGAGGGTCATTTCTCCCCATCTTATTTTCAGTTTTGGGCCCTTTACTGACTAGATTAATATAATGAAGAAAGTGGTAGTGGTTCCCCACGAGGTGTACGCTTCACTGCAAAGAGACACGGATCTAGATCCCCGTAAAAGCAGACTTAAAAGAATGGAAAGCGAATTGTTAGCCCTATTAAACAGTGAAAAAACACCTGATGAGAAAAGAATCTTATACCAAGAAGCTCTGCAGAAATTTCTTCACGAGTACGAAAATTATAAGAGCCCTACGGAGATTCCTGTGGTTATTAGGCACAGCACGGGGGACGATGGCGACATAGGACTGTACCCGACGATACAGCTGACAACCAAAAGATTAGCCACACAACATATCGAACATGTATTAAAAAATACCTCCCACTTACATTGAGGAGTAAAGGCTTAAGTCTTTATAATCTATTGAATGAGGATCCCGCCATACAATGGACCGATACAGGGGAGATCATTGTGGAAGGATCAAAGGTACAGGGATCGAATATCGTAGACATTGTCCATGATCTGGTGAGAAAGTGGGATAGGCCATCACCATCAGGATGGAAGCATATTAAAGCAAGACTACAACTAATAAATGTCCCTAAAACGTTGATAGGAAATCTGAACAGGTTAAAAGACTTGGAACATGCAACGCCTGTGACACAATTGAAGGCGCCGTCACCCCCTGCGGTAACACCTTTGAAGAGGAGCAAGAAGAGGTTAAACCAACCCTACCCACGTGCCTCTAAAATACGCAAATGGCTAACGTATTAACTAAACGTATTATGACATTTCTACCCCATCCTCTTACGGCGGCGTAGATAGACTGTACAGAAGTGTTTACGGAGTAGGAAAAAAAGATGTTGAAAGATTTTTGAGGGAGCAGGACGCTTATACGCTTCATAAGCCTGTGAGAAAAAGGTTTAAAACAGCCAAGACAACGGCTTCCTCGATTGATTCTATTTGGCAAGCAGATTTAACAGACATGCAAAGATATTCTGTGTATAACGATGGTTACCGCTACATTCTATTCATAATAGACGTATTCTCTAATATCTGTGGCTAGTTCCTCTGAAAAATAAATCACCTGAAACAGTTGCTAAAGCCACCAAAACGCTAATGTTAAAAGAAAACAGGGTTCCTGGCTATTTTTGTACGGATATGGGGAAGGAGTTTATAGGCCGTGCTTTTCAGAATATGTTGACAGAGTTTAATATCAGCTATTACACAACCAATTCTATACATAAGGCTTCTTTAGCTGAAAGAGTTCAGCGCACCATAAAGGAACGCATGCACCGTTATTTTACACATAAAAACACATACAGATTTCTAGACATTCTGGAATCATTGGCATCATCCTACAACCGCTCACACCATCGCACGATTGGGGCAACACCTAACGAAGTTTTAGAAAGAGGTACGCTCCCGAGAAGAGATGGATCACCACCACCACCACCACCACCACACTCTGTGCGCTTCAAAACAATGATTATGTAAGGCTGTCGCGTTCGGGGAATAAATTCGCAAAGGGTTTTGAGCAAGGATGGACACGCGAGATTTTTAAAGTTAGGGCTGTGAGACCTAAAGGTGTGATAATGATGTATTACATTGAAGATTTGAATGGGGAAGAAATCTCAGGAGGCTTTTACCGCGAGGAATTGCAGAAAGTTGCGTTTAATTTAGAAAAAAATGTGTTTAAAATTGAGAAAATTTTAGGAAGCAAAGGTTCAGGAAGGAGAAAAATGTACCTGGTGAAATGGCTAGGGTACCCAGAAAGCTTCAACACCTATATAAAAGCTGATGCAATAATGAAGCTTAAATAGTATGCAACATGGCTCCTAACCATTTCTACGTCACACTCCCGTCCTCCTCGTCCCGTCTGTACACCCTAACAACACGCTAGCCAACTTTGTAACAGAACTCCATGGGCATATTGAATTGGGTCGTGATTCGTATGAGGTGGGGATATGCGAAATTCAGCTGGACACCGTCTTTTTAAATATTGAACATAAAGAAACCGTTTTTACGATTCTTAGAGACATTGACGAGTGTGAAAAAGCTGGGGTAGCTATGGATGAAACTATGCGCATCGCTTGGACTAAGATTGCACGGTATTACAGTACAGAAGTAAGACTAGGGCCGGGTCAATATGGTTCGGCCGAGGATGTTGTGAGAGGCTTAAACGTAAGTTTAAGAAACTCAAACCTTACGAATGATTTAGTATATGAAATCGTAAACAACCCTGCACATACACTAATCCTAAAATCAAAGACTAACAGTCTTAAAGAACATAGAAAGTTCAAAATTCTAACCAACGGCCGATATAGCGCAGCCTTCCAAAGAGACACATTTCACGAGACACAGTATAACTTGTCCAGATTAATGTATCAATTGAAGATGGAGAAATTGGCTGAAAGGTCCCCAGACATGTGCTATATTTACAGTAATATAGTGGAGCACCAGTTTGTTGGGGATACCCAGGCACGCCTGCTGCGCATTGCTCACATCCCCAACCATAGAGGAAGGAGTTTGAGTATTACATATGACAGACCCCATTATGTGAATGTCGCAACTAATTTAATAACCAATATCACAATATATATAAGAACGATTGAGGGCGAAAACTTCCCATTCGGTAACGGGAGCTTAACAGTGAAGCTACACTTTCGACGCACTGAGTTATAATGGATAGAAAGCCTTTCACCGTCTATCGAGGGATGCGATACCAGCGCGGTAGTGGACTTGGATCCATTTTTTCATCCATACTACGTACGGCTGTTCCTTTGCTGAAGAGGGGTGCCAGATACCTTGGAAGGAAAGCGCTACAATCAGGCCTTAACACTGCAGAAGACATATTGGCCGGGCTAAACCTAAAGAAGCCTAAAAAAAATTTAAAGCGTACACGGAACGAAATCATCAAAGATGCAAAGAGAAAATGCGTGGTGGCGGGAAGAAGAAGAGGGCTCCCCGGAAGAAGAAGGGGTCACGTGGTATTAAACGTAAAAGGCTATCAAAAAAGAAATGCTGTAAGCGAATGAAACCTATGGTTGACCACTTTTTTGACTGATATAAGCTAAGGATATTGATCTCATGAATCATAGTTTGTTTACCACTTGTCGAGAGAGGAGTCACTATTTCGCCATGGCACGCTTCATCCACCCATGTAGTTCACAATGCTGTAAATCGGAGCTGTCCTTTTTTGAGCTCCCGCCAACCCAAGTTTCTATTGAGCACAGTGACTTTATTACAATTAACCCTTTAAACACAATTAGTTCCCCGAGTGCACCTATAGAATTCGTGATACCCAGCTCAGGTCCTTACTTTTTTGATCCAAGCTGTGTGCACATGTACGCTAAGCTACGTATAGCCCATTCTGATGGAACGGCCTGCGATGACAAATATGCTGTATACCCTGAAACAAACTTTCTGCACGCCATATTCAACCAGTGTGACGTATATTTAAATCAGACCAACATATCGGCAGGCACGGGGTACTATCATCTACGAGCCTATTTGGAAAATGTCCTCAACTTTTCCAAAGAAGCGAAGGCTACCTTTGTAAGTGCGGAGGGATATTATCAAACTAAAGATGAAAATAGTATAAAGGACGAGTCCTGAGATCTGCTTAAATCTGGATGCGAATCAAGAAGAGGGTGCAAAGTCCGTTGTGGTTCACATTATGGACACATACCTCCGCGTACGGCGAGTGAAATTAAGTTCACCAAAACAACTAGAAATTGAGAAAAATTTACTAAACGCTACAGTGAAATATCCTATTAACAGAGTGCAGATCAAACTATATACGGTTCCTGCAGGGTTGGCATCGAAGCAGATAGAAAACATTGCCCTGGGAAATCTTCCTAAAAGGATATTAATCGGCATGCAGGACCACGCTTCGGTGAATGGAAAATATAAAAAGAGTGCCTTTAAATTCGAGAATTTCGGACTTAAAAATATAACTCTATACGTTAATGGCACTGCTTTGGGTGGAACAATGGGTACGGACTATTCATCAGACGCTGTGTTACCTCTTTGTGCCAGAGCCTATAGTAATCTGACCCATATTGCAGGTGATTGTGATGAGCTTGGTAATGGGGTAACGCAGGAAGAATTCATTGATCAATTTAACCTTTATCCGTTTGACATTACACCTGACTTATCTGCTAGCGTAAATACCCATTTAACACCACAGCAGAGCGGTAACATCTCAGTGCGGCTGGAATTCGCCAAGCCTATAGACGCTCCTATTAGTGTACTAGTATATCTCGAATCGCAAGCCCTAATAGAAGTAGATAGATTTAGAAGCGTTATCACTGACTTTTAAAATGGATGCTAATACACTTCAGAAAGTAATGGAGCGAGTCACACGTTCCAAATTTATCGGCGTGTTTGCGAAGAATGAAACATTGAGTTTGCCAAGTACGCGAGAATGCGGTAGTCTTATTGTGAACACAGACATCATCGGTAATGAAGGGATTCACTGGATCGCTGTCTATTTTAAAAATAGACAGCGCCTGTACTATTTTGATTCACTCGGTACTCAACCCTGGAGTGACCCTATTATTGTAAAATTTCTCGCTCAGTTACATATTCCCGAAGTTGTATGGAACCCATTTCGTATGCAGGGATATTTTACTAATGTTTGCGGAATGTACTGTGTCTCATTTCTCATGCATATGTCAAATGATAAAGAATTTATAAATTTTTTAAATTTATTTGACCCGTGTCACACTCACCGAAACGATGAAATGGTATGCAGACAGATAAAAAACCGTTTTCCAATTGTACGTACTCGTTGTATATTATAATGTTTTTGTTCGTATATTTGTATATTCGTTTATTGTACTGATTTCTTTCATTTAATAAATTTATGAAAATATATTGTCTTCTTATCCCAAAAAGATCGAAAAACACTTACATTATTTGACATTGTTGACTGATTAGTATATCATCCGTATTCCCTTCAAAAGATTGTATAACTCGTGTCAAATCCTCATCGGACCTTAAAGGAAAACATATACAGAGTATACAGACAGACAGATCCCCATTATGTGAAGATATCTTTGGTTCGAGGAGTGAACGCCATAAAAATTTCGATTTTAGCATAATGGGGAAATAACATTGATTGACATTTTTGACTAGTATCTATTTGACGAAATACTACAACTCTCCGTATATATATAAAATTCTAATTATGGACACTTACATTTCTATGGTAGTCCCTTGCGTCGGGTTGTAAGGAGCGTCACTGCAAATATCTTCTACGGTTTGCGTCGAAAATAGTTCGCCACAATCAGCCGCATTGAAAAGACTAATTGTGGTTAATGCTGCAGTATCACGTTCTTCATACAAGTCTGGGGAGACGTACAGGTCCATGGTGGAGGATGTGTGACACTGCTGACTGATCAGTATATCATCCATATTCCCTTCAAAAGATTGTATAACTCGTGTCAAATCCTCATCGGACCTTAAAGGAAAACATATACAGAGTATACAGACAGACAGATCCCCATTATGTGAAGATATCTTTGGTTCGATTACCAATTTCGATTTTAGCATGATGGGGAAATAACATTGATTGACATTTTTGACTAGTATCTATTTGACGAAATACTACAACTCTCCGTATATATATAAAATTCTAATTATGGACACTTACATTTCTATGGTAGTCCCTTGCGTCGGATTGTAAGGAGCGTCACTGCAAATATCTTCTACGGTTTGCGTCGAAAATAGTTCGCCACAATCAGCCGCATTGAAAAGACTAATTGTGGTTAATGCTGCAGTATCACGTTCTTCATACAAGTCTGGGGAGACGTACAGGTCCATGGTTGAGGAATGATTATTCACTGATGCGAAAATAGCTACTGTTACTCCCAACTGAAAATATCCCCTTTTATATGCACATTCGCCAAGCTCCGCCCAAAAGACCAGATGTTCGTAGTGATTGGCTGCCGATGTAGCTGGGTGGAGCTATGACGTGTACCAATCCGCTATAACGAGACCGGACGAGTAACATATATATAAAATCGAATTATAGGCACTTACATTTCTATGGTAGTCCCTTATATTATATTTTTTACTTACAAATTATTAGTATTGTTTGTTAACATAATTGTTAACTTATTTTATAATAAAGAAATTATATCCTAATTATATTTTAAAAAGAACATTCGGTTTCAACGTTAAGCTGTGGTCTAAGGCGGCGTGGCATGAATAAATACTAAAATAAAATTAAATGTTAAAAATCTTTATTCATACGTTATTAAAAGTTAAAAATCTTTATTAATAAAACAGGATAGAAGCATATGAAAGTCAAGGTAAACTATAGTTGTAAATTATAGTTAGGTTATACGATGTTTTTCGGGCATACTACTGCCTCGGGTTAAATGATCCTGTTATTTTAAATCACGTATTTGAAAGAGTTAATCATTATTGCTACATAGAAAAAATCGTGCATTACGATGTTTTTCGGGTATACTACTGCCTCGGGTCAAATGGTCCTGTTATTTTAAATCACGTATTTGAAAGAGTTAATTATTATTGCTACATAGAAAAAATCGTGCATTACGATGTTTTTCGGGTATACTACTGCCTCGGGTCAAATGGTCCTGTTATTTTAAATCACGTATTTGAAAGAGTTAATTATTATTGCTACATAGAAAAAATCGTGCATTACGATGTTTTTCGGATATACTACTGCCTCGGGTAAAATGGTCCTGTTATTTTAAATCACGTATTTAACGACACATCGCGCTCATTTCCATTGCTATATATGGCTCTAGGATCGGCCCTGACGAGATGTATTTCGTAGGTTAGGTTAGGTCTCTTACATATAAAAGTCCATGTGGTAGAGTAAGCAACGAACCCCATCGACGAGATGTATTTCTGAACCCATGTTAAACTGGAGGTCTAATTTACGAGCGAGTGCACGTTCTTGTAACGCCGTAGGCGAGAAAGAGTTAATTAGTATTGCTACATAGAAAATCGTGCATTATGATGTTTTTTTCGATTATTATTTATTGAACAAAACTCTCGCTCTCTTTCTATATATATATATATAATATATATATATATTATATATAGAAAGAGTGGTCTGGAAGGAAGTTTACCAATGATTAAATTCTCTTTGCGAGTGACCCGTTGCCCGCGTCGGGCTAACCTTTGGTTAGCTTCCGCCCGAATTGTTCATTCTGACGAAGGTCAAGCTTTTCACTCCACCTTAGACCTACAGTTTAACGTGGATTCCGAACCACGACCCATCAGTAGCCCAGCGTCTTGACCACTAGGCCTCCTAGGGTGCCCATTTATCTACCAACCACTTTCTTTATTGTGTGGAAGGATGAACAGCTGGGTTTGCTGCGCGCCGGCTGCCGTCGGGTCTCGAACCCTGGGCCGATGGATTCGTAGTCCGCGACGCTAACCACTACACCACCGAGGCGGTATTTGTCATTACTTACTCGGACTATAGTGGATTTAATTATCCCAGAAGAGTTCCTTGTTCCATGCACGGTCTGTGTGTAGCATATATATATATATATATATATATATATTGTGTGTACGTTTTTCCCTTGACCTTCGTCAGAATGAACAATTCGGGCGGAAGCTAACCAAAGGTTATCCAAAGGGTATATATATATATATATTATATATATATTTCTACAATGAAACGGGGTCGGGCCGAAGAACGGGTGAGAGATCTCCCCCCCAATATATATATATATATATCATTATATTTCTATATGACACCATACAAATTACGCGTAAATATTTTCATTGTAGAAGTAATAAGAATGATAAAATTAATATCTGAAGTCAGTGGTGATTTCTGCTCGAATAGCTTGTAGAAGGATAATCCCTCGGCCCGAAAAAGGTCCCTAGAGACCTTTTTCGTTCGAATCGTGTCCCTAGAGACACGATTCGAACTGATTTAGCTTCTGCCTTTCATCGTGTGTGTGTGTGTGTGTGTGTGTGCGTGTGTGTGTGTGTGTGTGTGCGTGCATGAGTTGTTTATATATATATATATATATATATATAATATATATATCAAGAGTGGTCTGGAAGGAGATGTTTCATAATTTTCTTTTCCGGACGTTTTTCCCACTGTTATTCGTGACTTAAATATTTATAATAAAAATCAAGTGTCTAAAAAAGTTATTTAATAAGCAGAATTTAATTGGATTCATTGTAGAAGTAATTATAATGGCAATATTAATATTTGGAACATTGAGTACTTATCGAGCTGTCTTTAAGAAAGGTCTCTCGCAAGCAGATTTTCTCCGAAACCAACCTCGCTATAGTGGACTGTGTTTTGGGGAAATCCAACTTTCTTCGTTTCTTTTAATTTCGTCATTTTTCATTTTTTTCGTCGCAGGAATGAGGCTATATGTTTCATAAGTTTTCATCTCGTTTGGTGGAATTGTATCGTAAATTATTTAAATGAAGTTTCATAATTAAATTAATTGGTTTTACTGTTATTTAGGAAAATTTATATTGGGAGCAAACGTTACAATAATAAGCTTATGTCGATATAGTTACCCATTGAATTGGAACTCTTTATTCACGTTTGCTATTATTTATTGAATGGTGGATAATTAGTTGGGTAACCCTTATAAAAATTCGTTTTCTGTCTAACGAAATAGGGTAACTTTGTTAATTCTATTAAAGCGTAATGAAAGAGGCGCTTGTGTTATTTTATACGGTTGAATCTTGTATAACCATATAAATATATATTGTGGTATTTTATATGATTCATTAGTTTATTATATATACAAGTACATTTGGAATAACAGCCGTTATATATGTGTTACACGATTAATGGGACACATGGCGCTATCTGGAATACCTTGCGCTATCTGGCAACTCAGCCAGAATAGAGGATTATAAAAGATCGCGAAGCTGGTGAAGAACCATTCCCCCCTCGGCTCCGGCCGAGTAAGGAGCTCTGCTCCTTCTATTTCTGGCCCTTTGGTAAACCCCATAGTGGCCTCTTAGGTTAGGGAAACGAAAATAAATTGGGGGAGAACTCCACTCTGTCCTTCAGGTGTCTCTCTCTCTCCTTCAGCTCTCTCTCTCCTGCATGTATCTTCCTCCTTCAGCTCTCTCTCTCTCTCCTGCATGTTTGCCTCCAGCATGTGTACTGCATGTGTACATCCAGCATGTGCACCTACTGCATGTGTACTCCTGCATGTGTGCGTATGTGTGTACCTCCAGCATGTGTACCTACTGCATGTGTACTCCTGCATGTATACGTATGTGTGTACCTCCAGCATGTGTACTCCTGCATGTGTACCTATCCTCTCTCCTTCAGGCGTCTCTCCCTCCTACAGGCATCTCTCTCTTCTTCAGGCGTCTCTCCCTCCTACAGGCATCTCTCTCTTCTTCAGCTCTCTCTCCTTCAGCTGTCTCTCTCTCTCCTTCAGGCGTCTCTCTCACCTTGGCTCAGCCAACTGGCTGATTCTGGCTGATTCTGGCTGATTAGGAGCCTATAAAACAACGCCAGCCCGGCTGGAAGTCTTAATGTGCACTTGGCTCCTGCCAGGTGAACACCTCTCCTCCTTTCTCTCCTCCTCCTCCTTTCTCTTGGGGGATAACGCCGCCTCCAAGTTTTCCCCCCACCCCCCTTTGCAACAACCCCCCTTTGCAACAACCCCCCTTTGCAACAACCCCTTCCCCCTTTGCAACATTACATAATAACCTGCAACATTCCTGCACTCTCCCCTTTTGCGGCTATACTACTCTGTTCCCGTAATCATGCTCAGTAATGATCATTTTAAGCTTCACGATTTTACCATTAGTGAAAGCGAAGTACTCTCGCTCTCGGCCATAGGTAAAATTAATCCTAACAAAACTCCCGGTCCAGATAAACTCTACCCTACGGTACTTAAAGAAGTGAACTGCGCTATAGTCCCTCCTCTTACATATATATTTAATAAATCGTTACAGTCTGGAGAAGTTCCAGTCGATTGGAAACTTGCGAACATTACGCCAATATTTAAAAAAGGGGACAAATCGCTTCCGGGAAATTATCGTCCCATCAGCCTGACTTCAGTAGGTGGTAAGTTTGTGGAGACGATCATTTAAAAAAAAATAGTTAACCACTTAGAAATTAATAAATTAATCAAAGATTCGGATCACCTGAAGATCAGGGCCCCTAGCCTTCTTTAGTTAGCCTTATAAGGCTAACTAACGAAAATATCACGACCGAACCTAACCAATCGTTAGGTCAACTGTACGCCCTTGACGATTGGTTAGGTTAGATCGTGATAGTTTCGTTAGTTAGCCTTATAAAGCTAACTAAAGAAGGCTGGGGGACCTGATCTTCAGGTGATCCAAAGATTCTCAACACGGTTTTCGACGTAATCGTTCTTGTCTCACTAATTTTTCCGATTTTTTTAATGATATTGTAAATATATATGACGAGAGTAAAACAGTAGATGATATATATTTCGATTTTCATAAAGCGTCTGATAACGTGCCACAAAGAAGATTATTAGCTAAACTTCATTCTCACGGAATTGATGGTAATGTTCTCAAATGGATCGAAAATTGGCTTAGTGGACGTAAACAAAGAGTGGTCATTAATGGCAAAGCGGTTAACTGGAAAACTGTAACTAGCGGCGTGCCTCAGGGATCAGTTCTGGAACCAATACTTTTTATTATTTATATCAATAACATCGATTTGGGCAATTAAGAATATAATTTCAAAGTTTGCGGATGATACCAAACTAGGGGGACGAACAAAATCAGCGGCAAAACGTTTATAGATTCAAGAAGATATTAATAAATTACTCGAATGGGCGGAAATTTGGCACGTGAACTTTAATATAGATAACTGTAAAACGTTGCAACTCGATAGAAACTATGTTAAAGAAAGGTATTTTATGCGCGACAAGAAACTGACAAGTGTTACGGAAAAGAAAGATTTAGGTATTATTGTTGCCGACACTCTTAAACCGAGTAAGCAATGGATCGGAACGGTTAGAAAAGCAAATAGAATCTTAGGATTTATTGGTAGATCGTTTGAATTTAAGTCGGAGAAAACAATGCTAACATTATGTAATTCCTGAGTACGCCCCACACCTAGAGCACTGCATTCAATTCTAGTCCCACTATTTACGACAGGACATAAACAGAATGGAGAGAGTGCAACGAAGGGCTACTAAGATGATTCCTAGATTAAGAAACCAATCATACGCTGCCCGTTTAAAAACGTTAAATTTATTCTCACTTGTAAAAAGGCGAATTCGATTTAATCCAGGTTTTTGAAATGATTAAAGGTTTTGATAATGTCGACGCGAAAAAATATTTCATCTTCAGGAATGCAGATAGAACTCGCGGTAATGGTCCGAAATTAGTTTCTAATGAAGCTAAATATTGTTATTTTAATCGTATAGTTAATTTGTGGATTGGATTGTCAGCCAGGGTAGTTCGAAGTAATTCGATTGAATCCTTTAAAAAGAAACTAGATGCTTATCTTGCCTTAAACCCTCATTTGGAAGCATTCGTTAGCGCGTAGAAATATTGTAGAATTTTCACTTGAATTATTTCCTCCGTATTTTAAAAATTTCACTTTATCTTCAAATTTCTTTCCTACCTTTCAACCTTTTTTCTCTGCTTTGCTTTAACACTTTCATTTGTTTTAAATTTCCTTACTTCTTTTGACCTTCTTTCTTAAAGCGACAGCCTCCTAGAGACCAGCCCGTCTGTTGCTGTTTGGTGTCTTTTGTATTCCTTTGTTTTTTCGGATCACCTGAAGATCAGGGTCCCCAGCCTTCTTTAGTTAGCTTTATAAGGCTAACTAACGAAAATATCACGACCTAACCTAACCAATCATCAAGGGTGTACAGTTGACCTAACGACTGGTTAGGTTAGGTCGTGATAGTTTTGTTAGTTAGCCTTATAAGGCTAACTAAAGAAGGCTGGGGGCCCTGATCTTCAGGTGATCCGTTTTTTTCTATGCAAGTTTATAAATAATGATAATAATAATTTTAAAGTCGTCCAAATTGTGATCACAAGAGTTACGACTCCAACTTTTTCATGAAAGTTAACACTGGATCCTTAAGCTGGGAGCCTGGGACTGTGTGTGTGTGTGTGTGTGTGTAATTGGTATGAGTGGCTTTGGTTTCCAGTTTAAGGGTTGTACCCAACCAAGGAGAGTTGGAAACGCTTTTTTCAGATAAAACGCATGTAGGTTTCATTAAATTTTCATATACAACAGAATTAATATAAAAAATGTATTTCATCAATTCTTTGAAATAAGATGAAAGAGAAGTTAATTAACCGAGAGACAATGGCGTTAACATCGACACACTGAGAAGGAACTACTGTAAGTTTGGATGATTACCAGCACGCACGCATACGCTTCAGAATGGATTTACATGCTACTTATAACCAACGGGATCCATGCGAAAGAGTGAAAGATATTTAAAGACATTTTGAACATTAGTACCACCGTTTCAGTACCTTCATTTTGACAAAGGACGCAAAACGAATTAATCAACCGGCATTTAGTATTCTGTCCAGATGAAACCATGTCGAGTCCGTATACAGGATATTCGAAAAGTCCCGTCACCCTCTACAAAATGTACATATTGTAATACCAATTTTATTTTTGTGTGATTAATTGTATTTACATGTTGTAGGTGTAATTTAAGAAACACGTCTACAGATCTACAGAAGCTAAGGTTAACAAAACACGTCTACAGATCTACAGAAGCTAAGGCTAACAAAACACGTCTACAGATCTACAGAAGCTAAGGTTAACAAAGACCCTAAGATCCACTCTATGGTTAGTCCGAGAGAAAGAAGAGAGTATGGGATTAAAATATTTAATTACAGTAAATACAGTTACTAATCAAGAATACCTGTGTGTGCACCATCATTTTCGTAACAAAGGATTATGGTTTTATGCCCAGATCTTTTGTTATATGATCTCTCATTGTGGACATGGGGACTGCAAGTTCTTGTGATCGTTTCCGAAGTGATTTTTTCGGTGAATGAGCCACCGATACAATCACACCTTCACATTATTCCGCTCGCGTTGTTGGTCTTCCCGACCGTGGTCTGTCCTTGATGGAGCCGGTTTCAAACAGCTTTTTCTCCCAGCGTAATACCGTCTTGTTTGGTGGTGCAACCTTATTGAATCTTGTGTTGAAATCATTCTGGATATCATAAATCGTTTTGCCAGTATGTGACTTTTCATGAGTCCATGTGCTCATCACTATCCTTTCCTCCAGAGTGTAAGTGGACTGGTCTGCCATTGTTCACACAACTTTAATACCTGGAAAAGAAAAATAAAGTCACTGAGTCACATATAAATTCAATTAATCACACAAAAATGAAATTGCTATTACAATATGTACATTTTGTAGGGGGTGACGAGACTTTTCGAACATCCTGTGGAGTCAAGCTCATTTTATGATTAATTTTTAGAAACTTCATTTAATGAGTGAAAAACTTACTAATATATTAACGTTATTCAAGCTCAAGCTGTAGCACATAACCCGAAAAATAATTAAGTTATAAATTTATTATTACTGTACTAAGATGAACAGCATTCCTCAGAATGTTTTTAGCTATTTAGCTACCTTATTTATTACGTACAAAGTTCAGGTGAACATTTGTAATACTGATGTTGAAGTACATTCTAATATTAACGTAATATAACTTGTTTTTATAGAGTACCTCTAGCATACACATTACTTTCAACCCAATCATCTACACCGTGACGCATTAATTAACCCTTTACTGCCCAAAAGGACAAATTTGTAACCTTTCAAATACACTCATTCATAACTTAACCCTACAAAATATTTGGCCAGTAAAGGGTTAATATTGAACATTTGAACTTACTTATGAGGATTGAGGAAGTATTTGTTAATTAAACTAAACTATTATTTGCTGGAGAGAGGTTCACCGAGAAGTTCCTTGACCCCTGAGATGTAAGAAGTCCAACGAAACAGTACTACAATATAAGGTAAAGTAACTTCCCGACCATCCTCTATTCATATAGGCTGGGCCATAAAAATGTAACCCCAATTTCAAAATGAAATTACAAGATAACTATGGAAGATAGGATTTAATAACAAAATGCATTAAACAGAAAAAAATAATAATTTTTCAAAATTTCCCAAACCAAATAAAAAATAAATGGTTTGTGATATTAGTATAAAAAATAAGAGGTTTCAAAAATCTAAAGGGGACATCTGGTGATTTCGGTGGCCATTGAAATGGAGACGTGTGGGAAATTAAGTGTCCTGAAAAGTGTTCATTAAGGCATTGCATTGCCAGGTTGGAAGCGTGTGCTGTCTCTTGCTGGAACCACAAGCCTCTTTCTTCCTGTATACGCCTCCAAAAATAAAAAACATTTGGACATATCGTTCAACATTTACTGATACTGCTTCCTCACTTTTAGGGTTCTCAAGGAAATATGACCCGTAAATCCTTTGGGCACTGTGCCCATACCAGACTGTTATCTTTGACGAATGCAATGACATTTCAACAAACTTCACAGGTTTAGCAAATGGGTGTTTCGTTTGTTCAATAATCTAATGAGGTAAATATGGCATTCATCACTGAAAATACTGTCTTTCATCCTTATTTTATTTCAGTTTACATGAACCTGCAACAAAAAAGGGTTATTTAGCAAAAAAAAAATTGACTTTTGTCTGCTTAATGCATTTTGTTATTCAATCCTATCTTGTATAGTTATCCTGTAATTTCATTTTGAAATCGGGTACATTTTTTTGACCCACCCTGTATATACGTAACTTGAAAAATTTAGTTGAAATACAAATTTAGATAGGCTTTAATTCAGTTTTAGTTGCAAATATATATTTTAATTAAAGTATTTCGCTAACAAGAAAGGTTCGAAGTATATATATGTATACAGTACTTCATCGAAAGAGAATTACAGTAGTGAAAATCAAATAATTAAAGATAATTATTTAGCTAAGAATGATTACGTTCTATGCTCATAATGTTTCAGGCATCAAATAAACTAGCAAGTCACGTTCGAAGTATTCATACTTTCGGACTGAAAATGACAACGGTTATGGCACAATAATCATTCAGGAAGGCCAGAAACTGTCACGGCGCATAGGCCAACCAATGCAGCCCATTATGCTAACTCCTTGATTATTAATTATTATTACCAATATCATCGGAATTCTAACCCTGACCTCAGTGTCTTCGTTTCGCTTATAGGGAAACGGTGTTACCACTGATATAGGGGCGCTGGCGAAATAGAAAGTAATCTTAAAACCTCATGAAATAGCATGCATGTGAACAGCCTACTCGGATTTTCCTTAAAGGTGAACTTATGCAATGTTTACCATTCTAAAGATCGCTTGTTTTTGCCTTCTTCTTTCGTATAGAATAACGTATAACTTTCCAAAGGTATCTGTGACTCTGGGCTTCTCAGGGTACCATCCAATTAAACGGTCGAGCTTCCTCTCCCGAAATCTTGACAAGGTCTAATCCAAAAACAATTCTGGAGGAATTACGATAGCAATAAATTTTAGAACCAAAATTCAGGGATTAAGAGAAGGGAAGTCACACCACTAAAACACCGATAAATGGCAAAACTTCGAAGAACAGCCATATTTCTTTGCATTTTTAAAACTACCTTCAATATATATATATATGAATAGAAACGACATAAGTATTAAGGAACGTTTCTGCACACGAGGAGGAGAGATAACGAAATAATGAAAAATGAGGCGAACCGCCATTTTTCATTATTTCGTTATCTCTCCTCCTCGTGTGCAGAAACGTTCCTTAATACTTATGTCGTTTCTATTCATTTATATACTGCGCGGTCATTGCAGTTATTTGCATATATATATATATATATATATATATATATGAGCAAAGAACCACAGGAAAAAGGAAAAGGAAACACTAAGTCCGAGCGCTTCGTGATATATTCACATTTTCTTGTCCCTGAAGATGTGAATATATCACGAAAGCGCTCGGACTTAGTGTTTCCTTTTCCTTTTCTCAATGGCTCTTTGCTTATTTAAAATATCACGTGTTTCCCTTGTGATTTCTTTGCATATATATATATATATATATAGAGAGAGAGGAGAGAGAGAGAGAGAGAGAAAAGAGGACTGTGAGTGGATTGTGCAGGGTGTTCATAAATTATCTTTACAAATTCAATTTAATTTCAATGGAATTTATAAAGATAATTTAAGGACACCCTGTGGTGTAGTGGTTACCATTGCTGACTACAAATCCACCGGCACCGGGTTCGATTTCCGACGATGGCAGCCGGCGCTCAGCTCACGCAACTGTTAATCCTTCCATACAAAAAAAAATTGGTTAGTAGATAAATGGGTACCCTGCACAGCTGGGCTGCTGATCGGGAAGTCGTGAGATCGAGTCTGGGCGAGAACTTTGTAATTTTTAACCACTCGTGGGGGGTCGTTGGTCGGATTCCAACGTTAAACTATAGGTCTAAGATGGGGCAACAACATTTTATGAGATGAAACAAGCTATGTAGTCAGAATTTCCTTTATAGCTGGCTGATTCTGAATCTCTCCTGCAGCATGTTTTCTTATGACCTTCAATGGATATTTCATTTAAAGAATAATTCAGTATACGAGGTAACCGAACACATACAAAAATGTATTCTTAGGCCACGAGAGAACTAGTCACAATCTATCAGTCGCGTCGTTAGACATGCATTTTTATTCCCGTAGTACTACATAATATACTGTGTTTATTTGTTACAATTCAATTCTATTTCATGTATTATGCGTGTTATATGTTCATCATATATACATATATATAATACGGGAGTAAACATTATTGTCTGGCGTGTTACGGAGGGATTTCTGCCTGCAAGCCTAAACCTTGTCTTTTCACTATTTTTTTTCTGATTTTCCTCTCTCTCTCTCTCTCGTGCATTGAATTCGAATTTGAAATTCATAATATTTATTAACTGTTATTAATTATTTGAAAAGGGAACAAAAATATCTGAATGGTAATATTAAAATAACCGTTACTATTGTGAAGGAGGCGTCGACCAATCGAGGATAGATCAACGAGATTTCAAAAAGGACGTTGTTCACACGTCTCGTTTCTGGGGTCCTTCGGACAAGGTTGATGTTTGGTTCCATTTTAAAATATTTATTTATGAAATTTTTACATTAACTTTCAGCTATTTTTGCTCCCTTTTGAAATAATTAGTAACAATTAAGGATCATTATGAATTTTATATTCGAATTCGACACACGACATCTCTCAACACTTTTTCTGCCAGCAGCGACCGGCGGAAGAGGAAGAGCTTTGTCTGTCTTGAACCTTAGTTTATTTCGTTCATACCCTCATTTCAGGGTATGGGCAGCTCGCAGCAGCACTGCCATGCGAACAGTGGATCAATGTACTGACAAGATTTTCATACATAGCTCAGCAGCCCTGATGAATGAATGAATGTACAGGGTGTCCCATAAGTCCGGCATCATAGGAGAAATTCATATTTTTCTATTTCTACAAACCATAATTCATATTTTTCCTCTTTCTACAGGCCATAATGTCTGTGAGCAAGGAAGAACGAATCCAGATAATTCTACTCATAGGAAATCGGAGTCAAAGAGAGGCCGCTGCTGAATTTAACATACTGCATCCAGACCGCGAGCCAATAAACACAGAGTTGTGTTAGCAGACTTGTTGCAAAGTTTAAGGAAACAGGATCCATAGAAGATAAACCACGCAGTGGACCTTCAAGGAGGTCCACTGACGATGATACAGCGACTGCTATCCTGGCTCATTTTAACAGAAGTCCCAATAAGTCTCTTCTGCGATTGTCCGCCGAGACAGGAGTGTCGAAAAGTAGCATCCATCGCATTCTTCAGGCTCACAAATGGCATCCATATAAACTTCAGATCCTACAGAAATTAAGCGAAGATGATGATCCCGACCGGCGGATGGAATTTTGTGAATGGGCTACGGAACAATATGCTCGGGATGCCAATTTCCCGTCCACCTTTCTGTTCAGTGACGAGGTTGTTTTTTATGGAAATGGTGAGGTAAATCGACAGAACACCCGCTTCTGGTCTCAAAACAACCCTCACTGGTATACCTCTTCAAAGGAACAAGGTGCATCTCGGGTGATGGTATGGTGTGGCATACATGTCACTGGAGGCACCTACCTACGTATGCTCAAGGAAGAAGCATTTCCCAGTGTCTTGAACGAAGAAGGAAATTTCCCAACATGGTTCCAGCAAGACGGCGCTCCTGCACATTACAGCACCCAAGTAGGGGAATACCCGTACCAACAATTCCATGGTCATTGGATAGGACGTCGAGGGCCTGTGGAATGGCCAGCTAGAAGCCCGGATCTCACGCTACTAGATTTTTATCTCTGGGGCCACTTGAAAGCGCTGGTATACGCAGAGAAAATTAGGAGTGTTGAACATTTGCGGCAGCGCATTATTGGGGCATGTAACACCATTACTTCTGACATCATTCACCGTGTGCTTGCTGACTGGGTATCACGTCTGAATTTGTGTATTGAAAACAATGGTGGACATATTGAGCACGTTCTGTAAATAAAAGCTTTTGTTTTGCCTTTTTTTATTATTTTTCCTATGATGCCGGACTTATGGGACACCCTCTATATAGGGCCATAGGCCATATATATATATATATATATATATATATATATATATATATATATATATATTATATATATATAAGTATCCTATAATAATGGAATTTCTCTCTCTCTCTCTTTAACTTTAAATTGCCTCCAGTTTATAATATCTCTTATTGCTCCTTAATGAAATTGCCTTTTCCTTGAGAAAACTTCCTCAAGGAAAGTCCTTAATAAGGATAACTTCGCAGATGGCTATTTATAATAAGAATTTTTATCATAAATTTAACATATATTGAGATTATACTGCATATATATATATATATATAAAGAGAGAAGAGAGAGAGAGAGTGAGTTTTTATTTTGTCATTCAAGACAGTTCTTATATTTCAAATTGCATAAGGAGAGAGAGAGAGAGAGTTTTTATTTTGTCATTCAAGACAGTTCTTATGTTTCAAATTACATAGAGAGAAGAGAGAGAGAGAGAGGGGGAGAGAGAGGGGGGAGGAGAGAGAGAGAGAGGGAGTTTTTATTTTGTCATTCAGGATAGTTCTTATGTTTCAAATTACATCCCAGTCTAACTTCTGCTCCGTTCGTCAAAATTTTTATGATTTATTTCATTCTTTCTCCAATAAACTGATCCTAATTAAATACTCCTTAAATTTAGGTGAAATTAAGCTCCTTTCAAGTGAAATTCGATTTCTAGAAGCTCAAATAAATGTTGTCAAGAAATACAGGGTGTTCAAAATGAAACGCAACGCATTGGAGAATGCGTATATCATCGTAATCTAACCTTTTTCTTCCTGTTTCAATGATCACTAAGTACGAGAATGGTATTCACAGTTCAAGAAAGGATATTCATAGTTGATACGTCAGAAAGCGAAGTTATGAAGCTACCAAGGATGAATTTGTACAAATTATGAAGTTATGAAGCCACCACTATGAATTTGTATACACATTCATTCGTGGTGGCTTCATAACTTCGCTTTCTGACGTAAGTGTCAACAATGAATATCCTTTCTTGAACTGTGAATACCATTCTTGTACTTAGTGATCACTGACTGAAACAGAAAGAAAAGGGTTACGTTACGATGATATATGTATTCTCCAATGGGTTGCGTTTGTTTTTGAACACCCTGTAGTTTGTCTTTCTTTCTGTTTTGATTTCAACTGTACGAAACATTTTCATTTAATTTTATTAAGCTCAGTTATGTGTGTGTGTGTGTGTGTGTGTGTGTGTGTGTGTGTGAACATATTTCTGTAAATAAATACCTTTTTTTAAAGAAATAAAGTTAAATCGATTGTCTTGAATCACCGCCCCCCCCCCCACCAAGAGGGGTGGCGCGAGGCTCCTAGGAGAAAATAAGGAAATAATAAGAATAATATGAAACAAAATTCGGTGTAGGAGGGAATTGTAAGTCGATATACATTTTTCAAGAAAGGAAGGAAGGTCGCAAGTTGAAAATATTTTTAAGACCATTTCTCTTACCTGAAACTTGTCATCGTCTATAGACTTGTGGAAAGCACCGTTTACCTATTAGCGAAGTGAAGAACTGAGGTCGGGGGTTCGAACCTCGATGATGCTGGTAATAATAATAATAATAAAATAATAATAATAATACAGGAGTTACAGCAATGGGCCGCATTAGTTGGCCTGAGCACTGTGCCAGTTTCTGCCCTCTTCACTGATTACACTGGTTGTTTTGATGGGTGTTCTAAGTGTACTTTTTCATGCTGAATCTAAATATGAAATCAGATTTTTTCTATCAGGCTTAGTTTACTTGTGACGCTATGTTCATTTTTTCCTCATTTAGCATGATCACCGGATAAAAAAATAATAATATATTATATATAATTAAGTATATAACAATATTATAATATAAAACATTATAAAAATTAAATATAATAATATATTATATTAATTAATATAACTATAATAAAATATATTAATATTAATATACACGGTGAACCAAAAGTAGGTGGACAGTAGGTTGAATACGGTTTGTGTTATATTATATTATAACTATGTGTTCATTATAACTATGGTGTTTGTGTTTTATTATATTAAATATTATAACTAAATTTATTTAAATTTTATTTTGTATTATAGTATACAAAAAAATTAAATATGTATTCTCAAAATAAACGTTATCATTTACTGTCCACCTACATTTGGTTCACCCTATATATGTTGTATTAATTTTTCTGTAAAATTAGTACAATTTATTCCTTTGGGGAGAAAGTTCTGATAATGCTGGCAGGATAAATTTGGTCGGAGCAGCAGACTGTGCAGGTTGAAACATGTTTGTACCTGTTCAGACATGAGCCTAGTTTCTGTGTGTAGAGCAGCTCCAAGTCAGTCTGCTTGTAAATGTCACAGTGTTAACAGCTAGTGTCTGTTGCTTCTTGTTAATTTTACACCAGTGTTGTATTCATATAGATGTTTTGTAATGCCGCGGAACTGTCTGAATCATCCTAATTCCTTTTGTTATGTATGTGGTGATCTAACTTTAAAATCCCAGAAACGTAACTTTACACCATTAGTAAAAAATGCTATGAACTTTATTTCGGATGTAAAGTAGGCGATCAGGACAAGAGTTGGGCCCCTCACATTTGTTGTGCGACATGTGTAAGACTACTTACAGGATGCTAAACGGTTCACGTCACATGCCATTTGCTATTCCAATGATTTGGAGGGAACCCAAAGATCACACAACAGACTGCTATTTCTGCCTGGTAAATACAAAGGGGATCACTTCAAAAACAAAGAGCCTTATGAAATACCCTAATCTACCGTCTGCAATGAGACCAGTTCCCCACAGTGCTCAACTTCCAGTACCAAATCCTCCTGAACATGTAAGTTTAAGTGATGAGGAATCAAACGTAGCTGTAGCATATCACGAGGAAAAAGATGAAGACATTTCTGATCCAACATTCCAGGCTACCTGTTCCTCCAATGAACCACATTTACTGTCACAAGGAGATCTAAATGACCTAGTTCGTGATTTGAAATTATCTAAGAAGCAGGCTGAACTTTTAGGTTCAAGATTAAAGGGTTGGAATCTACTGCAACGTGACACTAAAGTTTGTTTTTTCCGCAGCCGCCATGATGAATTCAAAGAATGGTTCTCACATGAAGATGGACTTGTGTTTTGTAAAGATGTTAATTCAGTCATGGGGGCTCTTGGTCATGAACATAACGTGGATGAGTGGCGATTGTTCATTGACTCCTCAAAAGTCAGTTTGAAAGCAGTCCTTCTTCACAACGGAAATAAATTTCCTTCTGTACCTATTGCACATGCTGCAAACATGAAAGAGTCATACGACAACATGAAGTTGCTTTTAGAAAAGTTTCAGTATCAGAAATATAAGTGGAATATCTGTGGAGATCTGAAGGTCATTGCACTTTTGCTAGGGTTGGAGCTAGGTTACACCAAGTACTGTTGTTTTTTATGTGAGTGGGACAGTAGGGACAAGCAAAACCACTACGATAAGAAGGATTGGCCAAAACGCACCTCACTTGTTCCAGGCAAGAAAAATGTTGTGAATAGTTCACTTGTTGACCCTGAGAAAGTGTACCTTCCTCCTTTGCATATCAAGCTTGGACTTATGAAAAACTTTGTTAAAGCGATGGATAAAGCGCAAACAGGATTCACATACTTGAGAAATAAGTTTCCCCGGATCAGTGATGTCAAGATTAAAGAAGGCATTTTTGTAGGCCCTCAGATCAGAGAATTGTTAAGAGATGAGAGATTTGAAGGAGAGTTGAATGAAGTTGAGAAAGCTGCGTGGCAGAGTTTCAAAAGTGTCTGCACAAATTTTTTGGGAAATCACAAGGCCAAAACTATCCTGAAATAGTAGGAGGTCTTCTTAAGTCTTACCAAGCAATGGGGTGCAATATGTCAGTAAAGGTTCATTTCTTGGACTCTCACTTGGACTTTTTTCCGGAAAACCTGGGTGCGGTAAGCGTCGAACATGGTGAGCGTTTTCATCAGGATATTTCTGCCATGGAAAACCGTTACCAAGGCAAATGGAGCGTCAGTATGCTGGCTGACTATTGCTGGACTCTTAAGAGAGACATGCCTGAGGCAAAGCACAGCAGAAAATCAAAACAAGCTACTTTTTAAACTACAGGTATGTCTTTTCGATCATATTTTAATAAGTATGTAACTATATGGGTTTTTAAAAATTAAATTGCATGTCACACAAAAACCAGACGTGATAGAGAAATTTTACAAACTTATTTGGATTCAGCACAGAAAATACTATAAGAATAAGGTATTTTCATTCTTGGGACACGAAAAAACATTTTTTTTTTTGCCCAGTGTTATTATAAGATTTCTCTGTGTTGTGTTTTTATGCATTATTTTTAAATACTTCTTTCCTAATATATATATATATATACATATATATATATACTGTATATGTGTGTGTGTGTGTGTGTATATAAATAACACGTATGAGCACACGCGTGGTTTTTGTATACAGTATACTCTCTACTATTCGCACATGTCCGTTCCTAGAGGCGTGCGGATAGTTGATAAAAGCGGAAACTTGACATTCACTTAGAGAAAAATATAAATAAAAAAAATATAAAGTACAATACAGAGAAGTACATATATAAAAACAGGAAAATAATTATAGAAAATAGAAAACATTTATACAATTATAGAAAAATTACCAGTACATGACGGATGTCATACGGTCAAATTTGTGCGGATAGTTCACGTGTAACGTCATAGTTGTGCGGATAATTGACGTGTGACGCCATAGTTGTGCGGATAGTTAATATGCGGATAGTCGAGAGTCAAATGTAATACAAAATTACCATCACCAGGACTCGAACGCGGGACCTCTTATTATTTATTCATTGTAATATTTACCTTTCTTCTTGACCTTATGAAGTCCTGAAAGAGGATTTTCAAAGAGGACTTTCAAAGTATTCGCTATAACTCGTATTTATCACTGGTCTTCATACCTTTAAAACAGGTTTGGGATCACCTGAAGATCAGGGCCTCCAGCCTCAATTACTGTGATTCTACCAATATAAATTATAATACTATTAAATGGCCACAAAGTTCCCTTTGCAGTGAAATTACAGTATATGCGAAGGAACTTTGTGGTCCACCCTGTATAATCCAAAACGTTTTGTACAGTGTTATCTTCTGTGTCATAATCTTTAATGTATACTGCGCTAATTTTCTATAATAAGTTCCTCCGATTGATAACAAAGTTCGGGGCAGGTCATGTAACGGAGAAGACTTACAGCTTTACGTGAGATCCGAAGCACGGAGGACCATAGACGCATATACAGGGTGTCCTGAATGTCTTGTTACTCCTATGTAAATGTTTCTCCAGTTTTCTGTAACTATGGTAATGAAAGTATATAGTAGAAGTCACTGTGAGACATTTTATTTTATACAAAATTATACAATATTGTAGTTTATACATAGTTATACGCAAGTTTATCATGTATCCAATGGATTTGTATGCAAACCATCGTTCTGACTGCACAGAATGATTTTACGCCAGGTTCGTTGTTCTATGCTCCTCAGCATTTTAGGTGTTACCAGTTTAAAAGCATCCTTTACGGCTTCCTTTAGTCCATCATTGGAATCATAACGTTTTTGAGAAATCTTTTCCTTTATAAATCCCCATAATGCATTGTCGCAACTCGAGAATCTGGGCTTCTCGGAAGCCATTTTAATGTTGCATTTTAATGTCCCAATCCATCGATCAGAAACACCTCATTTAAATATTCACGAACTCTCAAGGAATAGTAGGGAGGTGCTCCATCCTGTTGGAACCAAACATCATTTAATATTCCGAGATTATACATAGGTGTAACAAGACTTTCGGGACACCCGTAGGTAGACCTGCTATTGAAACTTAAACTGTGACGTTCATATGCTGCGTCGAGACTTTTGCAAATCTACTCGTACAAACCTTTCCGACACGCTAGCTTCTACCAATTGTCCGAGAAAAAGTAAATGTGTCGATACAGTGACGTTATCCCAAATTTTGGAGCAAGTGTAGTTTACGTCCCCCTGTGGTGCCTAGTGTAGTTTACGTTCCCTTACATTATCCTAGTGTAGTTTACGTTCCCCTACATTATCCTAGTGTAGTTTGCGTTCCCCAACTTTGTCCGCGTGTACCTGATCAAATAAAACGTTAAATCTAACGAAAATATTACGACTTAACCTAACCAATCGTCAACATATATATATATACAGTATATATTGACGATTGGTTAAGTCGTAATATTTTCGTTAGCTTTAACGTTTTGTTTGATGGATTAATTTAATAAATGTCTCCTAAAGATCCTAGTGTAGTTTACGTTCCCCAACTTTGACCTAGTGTAGTTTGTGTCCCCTTTTGCGTCAGGGGGACGTAAACTACACTTGCTCCCAAATTTCGTTTTAAAACTGCTGAACAGTTGTTCAAACTCAACTAAAGTAAGTGAAGTCAAAACGTTAAGACTGAACAATATTTCAGTTTTGTTATGATCAGTGTTTTCAGCAAAGGAAATATTACATTCTTGACCCTTCTACGAATATTAAAGCTTATCAGTATGTCGAGAATGACGTCACTGTATCGACACATTTACTTTTTCTCAGACAGTTGGTAGAAGCTAGCGTGTCGGAAAGGTTTGTGGGATTGTAAAAGTGTGAACATGGCTACAAAAACAACCCATTGAACAGCTGCTTAGAAAAGGTAGTGTCCAGTGTATCCATATACGTCTGAGGCAGAGGCTAACTAACGAAGGCTGGGGGCCCTGATCTTCAGGTGATCTGAAAGTTATTCTTTTTTGGAGAAATTAAAAATAAAAAAGTTACAGCAATTTTTATTTATAATATTAGGTCGACATATGTGTCGGAGAAAGATGATGATGTTCTTCGTTACACCTTCTCCGACTGTTTAAGGTATTCTCAATATGTCGCTTCCTTGTACCGACAATGAAGTTTACACTGCAAACGTCCACAATTCTTCTTTTCAAACTTACTTAATTTGACTGCGAGTTACGAAAAACAATTTATACCTTCGCTCAATGGCGTCTCCTCCCTCAATCCGTTGTGTGAGTGGAATGCTTCTCTCGTGAAGGATATAAATGAAGAATTACCTTTTTCAGTCTTTATTTCACAAGGATAGATCACTTTCAAGATATTAGATTTCCTTTACAATGCAGGGTAATTAGAAAATTAAATCCTTAACACTACACTTGCTTTTAGAGAGTTATTAACAAACAAAAGGACCCGAGCCAAACCGGCTAAGCTACCAGCTACCCGTAGGGAGAGGCTTCGACTGACCCTCTCAAAGTGTTTGCACTTTGCCCTGGAGAAACTCCCATGGTGCCACGTTTACAAAAGATTCATAAGGTTGCAAACGTTGTCTAACAATGATATTAGCAAATGAATTTATATTATTTTGGTTCTACACTTAACTCCTTTATGTGATTTATATTAGCCGAAAAGAATATTTAGAATTTAGGAGTCTCTGTTTAAGATTATACTGTAGATGTGGCATCTGTGGAGAGCGTCGTTAGGCTTATCGAAAGGATGCCAGACACTCTACTGAGCATTGAGGCAATTTATACAAATATTAACAATTTAACGGATTAATACTTTAACTTATACGAACAGAATAATATCTTTTAAAGGAATAATACTTTAATTTACATAAACACAATGATATTTTTTAAATTAAAAAAAAAAATTATTTCCTGTTGGAAATCTTTTCCACATATGTAAATAATGATAATAAAGGTACTTACGTATTATCGGGACTACCAAACTGTTTATTATGTATTTTTTTCTCGTCATTTTCCTTTAAAATTAACGAAAATATCAACTTAACCTAACCAATCATTAAGGGCGTACAGTTGACCTAACCGAGTATTCAATTAACCTAACCGGGCATTCAGTTGACCTCATCCTTAACTTGCCCGAAATGTGACAGTGAGTGTCTAATACGAAAAACTCAGAAGATATTTAGGTGAAATAACCAATATTAACCTGTTAGGTTAATTGAATGCCCGGCTAGTCAACTGAATGCCCGGTTAGGTCAACTGTACGCCCTTGATGATTGGTTAGGTTAAGTTGGATATTTCGTTAGTTTAAACGAAAATGACGAGAGCAAAAATACATCAACTGACTGCCTGGTTAAGTCAACTGAATGCCCGGTTAGGTCAACTGTGTACGCCCTTGATGATTGGTTAGGTTAAGTTGCGATATTTTCGTTAGTTTAAACGAAAATGACGAGAGCAAAAATACATCAACTGAATGCCCGGTTAAGTCAACTGAATGCCCGGTTAGGTCAACTGTACGCCCTTGATGATTGGTTAGGTTAAGTTGTGATATTTTCGTTAGTTTAAACGAAAATGACGAGAGCAAAAATACATCAACTGACTGCCTGGTTAAGTTAACTGAATGCCCGGTTAGGTCAACTGTACGCCCTTGATGATTGGTTAGGTTAAGTTGTGATATTTTCGTTAGTTTAAACGAAAATGACGAGAGCAAAAATACATAATAAACAGTTTGGTAGTCCCGATAATACGTAAGTACCGTGATAAATAATGGTAATAAAAATTGCTGTAACTTTTTTTACTTTTCATTTCTCCGAAAAAAGAATAACTTTTTTGAACTCAGCACGCAAAACCACATAATAATAATGTAACTTTCTAGTTATAAAGAATGGTCCGGATTTTGCAAAAGATCCATATTTTGATATGGGACAGAATATGCAAATTTGTTTAATTATTGAAGATCAACGAATCTACATTAATATAATTCTTTTTAACCCACGAATAGAAAATTGGTAGAAATTATAATGAGTTTATCTCGTTATTTCATAATGAACCTATTATATGAGACTTAATAAGATTTGACGCACAGCATTTCACGATGGCTATAGCATGGGTACCATTCTGCATGACCTCTACGATCCACATCAACACAGTCGTGTAGAATAAAATTTCTATTATTATCATTATTGTTATCATCACCGACAAAATGTAGCTGGAGAGGACCGTTAACATATTCTGAAAAAGATTATAAAGATAGTTTAACTTACTTTTTATTCATCTTTAGTCGAATGTCGTCAGATTCTAAAGTAGGGTTACTATATTTGAACTTTCAAAAAAAAGGACACTCCGGAGAGTAGGGGTGTATCTGAATCAGTATCTACCAAATCACGTTGTATTAATGTGTTATATATATACTGTGTACTACATGTCGTCTATATTGAGTATCTCTAAATAAGAACAAGTGTTATGGTGTCAAAAATCAATGTTATAAATATTCAAATTTCCCGGACATGTCCGTCCGGGAAAAACCGGACGTATGGTAACCCTATTCTTAAATATAAATGACTTTGAATTTTTGGTTCACCATGAAGTAGATATTTCGTAATATTTTAACTGGAGCAAACGTAATGTTTACAAGTGTTCACTACTTTTTTTATGACCATTTTAGCTAATTCCCAGTTGTACCTCACTGATTTTATTCTGGTTAACGCCAGACGATTTTAATCACTTACAAAAGACCCTTAGGCATGAAATGGCTAATTCCAAAAAATTAAACTTTTCTTTCAACCTTTCAAATGTTCCATGCGATGATTCCTCATTTCACGAAGGTCAAGCTTGTCGCCCCTCCTTTAGTGTAGAAAAAGATTCAATGGTTTCTTCCTTTCAAAGGGAGCAATTTTCAAATCTATCCATTATCCCATTCCCACTGTAAGATTTCCCATGAAAAATCCCCCTCGGAAATGCAATTCAGTCACAGTCCCTTTTAATTATTTCCCAAATTAGAAAACTCCCTTTTTTTCTTTTTTTTTTTCTTTTAAAATCCCAAATTTGGAATTCTAACTTCGAGTATTTTCACTTGTAGACTGAGATGGCAATGGGAATGGCACCGAGTCGGAAGTAATCATATCCAAGTTTAAGGTGAATTATTTTTTCAGCATCACAGTCACCTAAAAATGTATTGAAACGGAGTGAACAATGTACAGATGCGGAGGAAAGTTTGTGGCATCTTGAAATGGCTATGTATGATGTGTATGATATCTCGAAAGCGTATTGGTGAAGTTTTGGATGCTGATTCGTGGAAGATTTGGAACCATATGACTGGGTGAAAATAATACATTTTTTTATTACCCCCCCCCCCCCTCTTTTTTACACATTATATGCAAAATAATAAATATGGTATATAAATGGTAGTGTTTTCGTAATAATTGTTTTAATGATGTGGAAAATGCATATTTGAATGAATATATATATATATATATATATATATATATATATATATATATATATATATTATATATATAAAGTATTTATGAAAACTTTATTATGTATCAGCTCTGTGCTCTACAACTGCGTATGTAAAATGTAAACAGTAATTTGCTTAACAGCTGGTCTGTTAAATACATGGGAAGAAATACCTGGGAAAGTTTCCCTGTACCTTCCTCAGTAGGTAAAGCTTTGTAGTTACTTTACCTCTACAGAAATTGGTACGCAACTGCACCGGAACTCGAATCCAGGGCCACTGGATTTGTATCTAGCGACTCTACACTCAGAAAACAGTATTGTTAATTTTACAAAGAAATTAGTACTGTACACTGTAAAGTTGTTCCTTCAGACCACCGTTTAAAAATTTTAATTGTTCCATTTGAGCCGAATATGGAACAATTTTTAATCAATTTTACTTTTTAATATCGATATACTGTAATTACTTCAAAATCTGGCCATAAAGAAAAGTTGTTCCAACGGCTTAAATGATGGACCATTCGTCTTATAAAGAAATCGTTCTATAATTGGCTCATACAACAAATGGAATAATTAAAGATTTAGAAACGGTGGTCCATATGGAATAATTTTACTTCACAGTGCTGGATCAACTTCCTTTTCTATACCGATTTTTAACCAATTATATCAACGTCACAAAATAAAATAGATTTAAAATCGTTCCATATTCGGTCATAAGTAACAATTATATTTTTTTGAAACGATGGTCTGTATATATGGGAAAACTTCAACAAGGGTGGCAGGGTTATACTTGTATATCAGCTGACAAAGCCATCTTTGTCAATTCTTTTACAAATTTTTCTCTTAATATAAGACCCAAAGGTTTGTTAGATTAATATTTCGTCCGAGCAAAATTTACAATCTCCTAGATTACCAACCTCTTTCTAACCAACCAACCTTTCTCTTTTTAACATATTGCTTCCCAGTGTTAATCACTTTAACATATTGCTTCCCAGGAGAGATCATTTTAACATATTGCTTCCCGAATGCTTTGTGAAGCATTATGTTAAGGTCATCCAAAATAGTTTATATTATTGAATGAGTAGCAACATCTACCGGCGAAAATTCCAATTATATTCCACTTCAGTTAATTTTTATTAACATAGCGTAATTACATGTAAGTTAATTATTTTATTAAATCCAGAACAAAATATTACACGATAACATAAATTTTAACATGAAAAACATAAAATAAATTTCCTTTACCTTTGGAGAGTTCGAACCTTCTTACAGAAAGCACGAAATCTCAGAGTCGCCATGTTTTCCATTCAGCTGAGACGCTGAGGTAAAAAGGCAGAGTTTTGTTTACTCTTTTGCATTGCTTTCCGTACTTACCTTAATTCTCTCGCTCCCTCTCTCTCTCTCTCTCATATAAAGGGTGATCCAGAGAAATGGGACCCAAAAGAAACCCCTGTAACTCTTAAAGTATAAGTCCTTTTATAAAATCATACGCATCATTCGAAAGAGGATAATTACAAGTTTGTATAGGTTTTGACAATACAAGACAAGATAAGATACAAAACAAAATAAAAGTGTTAGTTAAAACTAACCCTTCAAGATGACTGCATGGACTGTGGAACAGCTGCGTTTCATAACTGAGCAATATTATGAGCATGGAAGAAGTGTAGTTTCAGCTCAAAGATCTTTCAAGACAAATTTTCAGATGTCAAAATCACCTTCTAAGAACTGAAACTACACTTCTTCCATGCTCATAATATTGCTCAGTTATGAAACGCAGCTGTTCCACAGTCCATGCAGTCATCTTGAAGGGTTAGTTTTAACTAACACTTTTATTTTGTTTCGTATCTTATCTTGTATTGTATTGTCAAAACCTATACAATCCTGTACAAACTTGTAACTATCCTCTTTCGAATGATGCGTATGATTTTATAAAAGGACTTATACTTTAAGAGTTACAGGGGTTTCTTTTGGGTCCCATTTCTCTGGATCACCCTTTATATATATATATATATATATATATATATATATATATATATATATATATATATATATCTATATATATATATATATATATATATATATATATATATATATATATATATGTATGTATATATATATATTATGAACACATGCGTTACAAGTTTTCTTAAGATCGTCTATAGATGTAGGTTGCCCAAAGTTGACTTTTAGAGATTTAGCTGGTTAGGGTCAAGAATAATTCTTGAGCAACTGAACTGTAAAAGATTAACATAAATGCAATTATACGTATTTAACTTCCTTAAAGCAATTAATGCAGGCAGTATAACACAAACCATCATACGAAAGACGTTTTGTGTTATATCATGTATGCCTTAACTGCGCATGCGTTAATTCAAAGAAAAATTACAAATATTTCGAGTAGCGATATTATATCCATTATAGCAAAAATGAGGGGCATTTTAGATAAAATTGTGTCAACATAAAATTGATTGGACTAATATTTTGTCACGTTCGTATTTGGCAAAAAAAAAAAAAAAAGATTCAGTCAATATATTCTGTATTCTGTTATTAATACGAAGCATTTTTCGTGATATATATATATATATATATATATATATATATATATATATATATATATATATTTGAAAAAAACTATATAGGCCTAAAGTAATTACCTATCAATATGGCGATCCGATGAAAATTTCCTATCAGATTTACTGCCTGGTTGACGACAAAAAGCCTAAGCTTTTTCGCTATAAAAATATGTGCATATGTGTAGGTCTTCAAAAAACCTAGTTGAGTAGTTTTCAGTTAAATTATTAAATTAGCTTGCCTTCGGTATTTAACGTAACCCATGGTAAAGAGAGAAAATACCTGTTAACAACATATCCTTTGTTTTGTCGAATCAGTTTGCGTTAATTTAGGTCTTGCAATCCTTTGCGGTTGCCTACTTTCTCGTTTGTTTCACTGGCATAGGCCTATCCTAATGTTTTGTAAATTTATTCACTCAGAACTTGTAAAAAGTGTTAATGCATCTTTCCCGCCCTGAGCAATGCTCCCAACTAAAGGGGTTAGCTCGGTGAATAAGTTTTTCCCAGCCACGTTTTATTTGCTAAGGCTGGCAAAGTGAAAATTACAAGCGTATCTTTCGTTGTTTTCAGTGGTTGTTTTGGATATGTCAGCAGGTGGAAGATTCTATGACGAAAAATTACATTCCCTTACGTCGTTCTTTGTTGTCAATGTAGTCCCCACAGCCTAGTTTCTGTGATAGTAGACCTAGGGTTGCCAGATGTCCCGGTTTTCGGCCTCTTGTCTCGGTACCGAAAGGACCTTTCGGGACCATCGAATATCCCGGTTTCACAAAAAAAAATTACATAAAAAAAGAATATTGTTAAGACGGATTTTACAATGTCGAGCAAAGTTACACGATTGCTTATTTTTAAATATAGGCAAGGTAATATATACATTTGATCAACTGCCTCAATGATCAACTTGTTTTGATCATTTAGTCAACTAAAAAAGCGCATTGCCCAAACAGTCGACGTAATTATCAAAGGCGCAAGCAGTAAATATATATCATAAATATTCACTGCCTAAACAAATGCTTCTATTTTACATTCACGAACTATATTTTTATTACAACTATAATGCATATTTTTTCATTATTTATATATATATATATATATATATATATACAGTACTGGCCAAATTATTAGGAATTTTTTTAAAATTTCATTTTTGGTATAAAATGTTAAATTAAACCAATTTTAAACTTTGAAAAGTTATTTATTTCTACACAAGAATACATGGTCATTATTTAGCAATAGTTTAGTACTTAGTTTGACCCACCTTAGCTGCCATAATGGCTGCGACACGCTTCGGCATGCCATGAATCAATTTTTTGCATAATTCTTTAGTCGAACGAAGCGTGTTTGTTCGTCAGTTGTCGTTTGGTTGTCGTGCGATGCGGGTGTGTTTCTCTTTCTTTACGTGTCATTGTAACTACCGTTTAATTTAAATAGTGTATTTACCCAATTTCGGCAATTATTTGTTACAATTTTTAAGTGAATTTGAAAATGGGGCGAAAGAATGACTTGAGTCCACGGAAAATTGGGCAAATACAGGTTTATTAACTACTACTACATTTAAACAAAAGGAAATCGCTGCCAAACTCCATGTTTCACCACAGTCAGTCCTTCGTATTAAGAAAAAAAAAATGGTATTTGGAGAAAATGTAGGCCCCAAAAGGGTTGGAAGATGCGGCAGAAAAAGGGTAACGACTCCAAGAACTGATAGACAGATTGCAATTTTGTCTCTTAGAAATAGAAGAGCTACTTGCAAAAACATTTCCAGTAGTCTAGCGGCTGATGGCATCAATATTAGTCGTAGAACAGTCAACAGGAGGCTTCTAACTGCCGGCTTCAAAGCCTACCGCCCAAGGAAGAAGCCCAGGCTCACTGAGGCTATGAAGAAGGCACGTTTTGCATGGGCAAAGGAACACATTAACTGGACTAGTGAGGATTGGGAACAGGTAATAATAATATTTAACATTAAATAGAATGTTAATACAGTAAATACAGTATGCATAGAAGTGTATTTACAGTACGTGATAAAACTGCAGTAAAAATATCTGTAAAGCAGCAAGTCATACTGTACTTCGTTTTAGCTGTACTTCATACGCTATGCACTGACTCTTTCACAGGGCTTTCTTTGATTGCAGGTGGTGTTCTCCGATGAGTCAACGATTGCCGTGCTTGACGATCGTGTTCAAAGTGTAAGAAGGAGGCCTGGAGAAGAATTTTTGCCCGAGTGTCTGATGAAAATAGTGAAATTTCCACAAAAGATCATGGTTTGGGGAGCAATTTCTGTGCATGGAACTAGTCGTTTGAGCATTGTTGAGGGGAATATGAACCAAGTCAAGTATATAGAAGTACTAAGAAGACGTCTACTGCCTCAAATAAGGAATGGTATGGTAATAGACGTTGGATTTTTCAACAAGACTCAGCTCCATGCCACACGGCAAAGTCGGTTAAAAAATGGTGTCATGAAAATAGTGTTCGGTTGCTCCCATGGGCTGGAAATTCTCCAGACATGAACCCAATCGAAAGTTTATGGTGTATTTTAAAGGACATAATCCATGAAATGCCGTTAACAACAAAACACCAACTCATAGAGCGACTTATTCAAGTCTGGTTTCACTCTACACGTATTAAGGAATTATGCAAAAAATTGATTCATGGCATGCCGAAGCGTGTCGCAGCCCTTAAGGCAGCTAAGGGGGGTCAAACTAAGTACTAAACTAAACTATTGCTAAATAATGACCATGTATTCTTGTGTAGAATAATAACTTTTCAACGTTTAAAATTGGTTTAATTTAACATTTTATACCAAAAAATGAAATTTTTAAAAAATTCCTAATAATTTGGCCAGTACTGTATATATATATATATATATATATATATATATACAGGGTGGGCCGTAAGTTTCCATACATAGGAAAAATTAAACGTTTGTTTTTATGTTTCAGATACCCTAAGAATATGCGTTTGACGTAAGATCTTGTTTACTGATGAAGCAAATTTTTACGTCAATGGAGAGGTTAATCGGCAAAACATACGTTATTGGAGTAATGCTAACCCTAACTGGCTGAGTCCGACGAAGATGCAAGGTGCCGGTAAAGTGATGGTGTGGGCCGGGATATGGGGTGACAGAATTATTGGACCAATTTTGTCAGTGGAAATCTAATGCCGAAAGGTATTTAACATGTTGCAAGAAGAGATTTTCCCATCCCTGCTAAACGAGGAACGAGGAAGGTAACTTCCCAGTTTACTTCCAGCAAGATGGAGTGAGCTCCACCTCATTATGGTCTTCACGTGCGTCGGTATTTGGATCAGCAGTTTCCGGATGCTTGGATTGGTCGGCGTGGTCCTGTGGAGTGGCCTCCCAGATCCCCAGATCTCACCCCCCTTGATTTCTATCTTTGGGGGCACTTGAAGGCCATGGTGTATCAGGAAAAGATACGAGACATAAATCATCTAAAGGAACGTATCACCAACGCCATTACAAGCATAACGTCAACTGTGCTAATGCGTGGTCATCAACAGTGGGGAACACGTATTGAAATGTGTTTTCAAAACAATGGCAACCATATAGAGCATATTATATAAATAAAAATGGTTGTCCATAAAAAAATGTTTATTTTTCCTATGTATGGAAACTTACGGCCCACCCGTATATATATATATATATATATATAATATATATATATATATATAAATTTTATTGTCCCGGTCTGTCCGCCAAAAAATCTGAACCCTAAGTAGACCCAAAGCCTACATAATATTTTGTTCTTTAGTTCCACCTATGGTAATTTTCCCCATAAGGTACCATATAAAGTACTGTATTTTAGGCTTGGGGTTAAAGTAGGCCTTGTTGTAAGCTGTAAAGTGAACTGTAATGTAACTCCCGAGAGAGAGAGAGAGTTACAAGGAGTTACAAGGACAAGAGAAAGCCTCAAAGACCTTCCGGTCCACTCTGCGAGGTTCCTGTTATTAAACAAGTGTATTTTTCTTTCAACTATTCTAGCAGTAGTAGAAAACTGGATAGAAAAGTATAAGGCTCTCTCCCCACCCTCCGCTCCCTCCCTGCCAGAGGCAGGTACGGAAAAAGGTTGAAGAAAATACACTGACCCTGAAAAAGTAGCCAAGCAAATTTTGCAGGGAAGTGGAGAATATATGAGATAGTTCTATAATTACGCATGCACACATAGAAACCGCGCAGGCAAACTCCTGCAGAGTTACGTTATGTAAACGTTATGTAAACATGATAAACATGGCGGCTCCGAGATTTCGTGTTTTCTGTAACAAAGGTTCGAATCCTACAAAGGTAGGGGAAATTTATTTCATAATGTTTTCATGTTAAAACTTGTGTTATCGTGTAATATGTTGTTCTGGAATTAATAAAATAATTAACTTACATGTAATTACGCTCTGTTAATGAAAATGAACTTAAGTGGAATGTAACTGATATTTCCTCCAAGAGATGTTGCCAACATTCAATAATATAAACTATTTTAACAAGCCCCGTTTTCTTAATTAGGTAAACAATGAGTTTTAACAATGCAGACATTGTAGACTTTGCTCGGAGGAAATGTTAGTCTAACAAACCCTTGAATCTTATATTAAGAGGGACATTTGTAAGAGAATTGACAAAAATGGCTTTGTCACCTGATATTATAATAGTGATGTACAGTATGTGACATCCGCATCCGCAAGATTTCTGACATCTGCATCTGCATCCGCACTTTGCAATGTGGATGTTTGCAGATGTTATAACATTATAACGTTCCCAAATGTTTGTATGATGGCAATGACTGATGTTCTGCGTTTTGAAAACTTCCTGAAAAGAAAATGTTGTTCAAGGCAGCAAGACCACAACATAGAAGCGCTCATCTTCCGTCATTTGTCACATATTTTCTGATGTGTCTAACGAGCCTGTAGCTTCGACAAGCAAATTTAGCAAAACCATCACTAACTCCATGAACGCATTCTTAGCTTCCAGTAGCGATGATGAAAATGAAGTAGAACCAACAAAAAGTTCAAGAGAAATGATTGAGGGTACCACAAGAAGAAAACACTCGGACAAGAAGAAGATTGTTTGTCTTGGTGGAAAGAGAAAAATAAAGTTTATCCTGTTTTGAGTAAATTAGCTAGAACTTACCTTGCCTGTCCTCCATCAAGTGTACCCAGTGAACAGTTATTTAGTGGCGCGGGTGTAATATATGATGAAAAGAGAAATAGACTAAACGGTGAGTAAGCGGAAAAGCTGTTGTTTCTCAAGTACAATCTTCCAATTCTCGAATTCAAATATAGAAATTAACAAACTGGAAAGTGCGTGACAAGAACTGTGAAGGATGTTAAACTTATATGTGAAAAGGGGTAAATTACAAACTTTAACCACTTCATTAAAGGGCGGAGGTTGGGGGGGGGAGTGGTTGGTGGGATGCATTACGAGTAGGGTCCTCGTCCCGCATCCTGGTAACACACTACAATAATCAGCGTGGCTAAAACTCGTAAATACGCTATTTAAAGAGTATACCATTGTACACTACATTTGTAGTACATTTGTACATTGTACACAACATGATTGCTTAGCTATATTTCTTTTTTTTGTGAATTGATCAATGTTGTAATTCCTTATAAAGTGATTAGGGGATTTTAAGTTATAAAAACCTAAAATATGTTGTTAATAATGTAGGGGATCGAAAATCTAATTTTTTTTATAGACATCCGAGTCCGCGGATGCGTAAAATCTGGCATCCGTTACGTCACTAATATATAACCATGCCGCCCTTGTTAAAGACGCTAATTTCTTTGTCACATTAACAGTGTTGTTTTCTGAGTGTAGCGTCGCTGGATTCGGACCCACTGGCCCTGGGTTCGAATCCTGAAATACTAACACTAGTTAAAGATCCAACACAGCTTTAACTAGTGAGAAAGACACCGGAACCCCCCCCCCCCAGTATTTCTTCCCACGTATTTAACAAACCTGCTCGAAAGCAGATTACTGTTTGCATTTTACATACGCAATTATAACGCAAAGTTCATATATATATAATATACAGTAATAAAGTTTTCAGAAACACTCGGAATATATATTCAAATGCGCATTTTCCATATTCATTAAAATAATTATTACGAGAACAATACCATTTCTGTATTTATTATTTTGCATATAATACGTCAAAATGAAGGGTGATGAGGCTTAGTGAATAAAGGTATTATTTTCACCCATTTATATGGTTATAACTTATAAATCTTCCACGGAAGAGCATCCAAAAGTTCACTAATGAGCTTTCGACATATAGAGTATATAGATATCATACATAGACATATAAGGACGCCGACGGACTTTCCTCCACAATTGTACATTTATTCTGTTTCGAATACCTGTTCCATCGTCCCACTCTGCATGCCCTTCGCTTATGATGTCAGTGAGAGGAAGCCACCCGAAAGCGGAAAATTTTGTTGTCTTTTTCATTAAATACCGGAGCTCCTCCTGTTTTAAAAAATCGCTAAAGTTAGAAGTAAAAATTCACATTGATTGAAAAGTTAAATTATTATACAACTGTTATTTTTAAATACGTGGAACCATTATTTTTAGTACCTCTGATTTGGGAACAAATGGTTTAGCGTCATGAGAATAGCAATAATTTCTCGCTTTCGTGTAACTAACCGCTGGAGTTACGAGGAAATTTTCATCAGTCAACGATGGTCTTTGAGGCACTTAAAGATAAAAGTGATATCAGACATAATAAGTTTGTAATAATATTGTAATAGGGTTTCTACAAATAAATAATGTATTAAATGCCTATGAACATCTTTCAAAATTATTAAAATACCTTGAGAAACCGAAGGTTGTGTTGTAGTTGGTGTTGCAATGGAGCCAAACTCCAAGGTAGCAGTTTCATTCTCTGTTGAGAACGAAGTGTTTGATTTGATTTACTGAACAAATAACTGTCTGAGTTGTTCGTTACCATGAATCATATTACATTTGAATTCTCATAATATCTATTGAAATTATAAATTACCTTCAGGAACAGCACCTGGTGTTGCAGTTGACGTTCTGATGGAGCTAGACTTCAGACTAGCAATCTTATTCTCTGTCGAGAACAAGGTGTTTGTTATGATTTATTAAATAAATAATTATTTGAGTACTGATGTCATTAATTAAACAATAATTAAAAACATAAGGGAGAAATGTTCCCTTTTGCCTACCAACATCGACCAGTCTTTTGCTTAAAGAGCACCTGGTTTCATTTATTTCAGAACCCAAGTCAGAAATTTCAGCTTTAACATTTTCTTCAAATGAGTTCTTTCTTTCTGAAAAAAAGTATTAATCTGTAATAACAATCCTCAGAACAAGTCAGCATATAGCACACTTAATATCAGAAGCATATGGTATGTAAGCAATAAAATCAGCATATAAATGTCTGAGCTGGAAAATAACTCGCTTACAAATAACTGAACTGCTGTAACGGTTACTTTTGCAGTAACTTGATGATGAGGTACTCGTGAAAGAGAGTAAACAGCTAAAGATGGAAATGCTATCTAAAGGTCGTTCGCTGTTTGGAGTTTGTCAGGTAGACTACGTAGGGCCTAAGTTGTAAAAAATTAACAAGTGGTACGGCCGCAGATTCACGCGTAGCAGCGTCGCAGACCGATAGACCAAAGGTGCGGGAAGTGCGTTGATGAGAGTGTGGCGGTGGTCCCCCTTCCGCAAGGGGTTAACAACCGGAACGATTTGTTAAAAAAAAATTAACAACCGGTACGTACAGCCTTCAACTCAAGCCCTGAGACTACGTAAGCTACATAGGTTACTTTCACGTACAAGCAGTCAAGCTTTTGTGGATATGCTTCATGTAGCCGTTTCGATTCATTAAAAGGTGATTAAGACTTAAGTCAGATATTACACCCTTATACATATTAACTGCATCACGTAGACAAATTATCAAACAGTTTTAAGCCTAAATGTATTCTAGCAGTGATACTATGATCCAGGTAGTGTTTTGCCATACAGCGCATGGGCACCAACTACTAATTAACGATAAGTTCGACTGCGCATGCGCATCTACAGCCAATCAACGATAAGTTCCACAAGACCAACCGTACCAGCTTCAGCGCCCGTCCGATCTTCATACTAGCAGAACATTAAGTATCAAGGTGGATCATGGATGCGAGTCCTCGTAAACATTCTAAAATAATTACTTTGGCTGACCACACTCCATAAACGGAAAACATCTGCTCGTGAAGATCGATTTCTTCTCTGTCAAAGTAAAAACGAATCCTAGGAAGACCATCGATGTCTTAGGAAAATATCTTGCTGCTGTTGGAATAACAGTTAGCTCAAGCACTGTCCGCTGCTGCTTGCTTGCTAGTAGAAGATTCGTGAGAAGACCAGTAAAAAAGCAGTTTCTAACGCTTCAAATAAAAAAGAAAAAATTAGATTGGTCTAAAAAGTAAATTGAAAAACATTACAAAAGAAGAGTGGCACAGGGTAATCTTTCCAGATAAGTTATTTCTTTGTGCAAGGGGAGTGAAGTCAGCACTTGCGCCGGTCGGTAGGTGAACTATTGACAGAGTGCCATGTGGATCAATGTGTAACACATACTCAAAAGAAGATATTCTTGGGCTCCTTCAGCTGTTATGGCATCGGTTCACTACATCCTGTTGAAGGAATGATGAGCTCTCTTCAATATATTGAAATAATGCAAAAAAAATTGATTCCCGATTTCACTAAGAGGTTTCCAAATGGAGATAGTGTTTTCTAGCAAGACTCAGCGCCATGTCACTCTTCAAAAGTTGTGACCAAGTTTTTCAAAGAGAACAACATTCAGGTGTTAAATTGGTCGCGGAACTATTCTGATTTAAACCCAGTTGAGAATCTATGGGCTATTTTGAAATCAAAGACTTAGATAAAAAGATTGTACGACAATGAGGAAGCTGATCGAGGCAATAAGTGCAGTGTCACTGTGATACAAAGACGAACAAATTGAACAGACTGTGCTCACTTAGTAGATTCAATGCCAAGCCGTGTTCAACAAGTGGTGATAAGTCATGGTGGTCATATCATGTACTAGAATTACAATTGTCATTGTAAGATGTTAATAAAAATTTAATATATTCATACTATTTTCTTTTATCCCTTTTTCTTGTTGATGCAATTAATATGCACAGGGGTAGAACTTCCTAAGCCAACTTTTTCGATTCGTCAAAATCTAGCAAAACTAGACTGAAATTTTGTCAGATCTTAAATTCTTTTAAGCCCGCTCAAGGACATGGCTAGAGTATTTTACGTCGGATTTTTTAGATGTAAACAAGCACAATAAACACTAAACAACATGTCATCACTGAAGATCCTGCTCGTAAAGTTTAACATGGGAGTTCCCTTAGTTTACAAATTTTATTGAGAGATAAATAGCTTGTGCTCCATTTATTCTCATCAAAATCTGAAGTTCATTTTATGTATTTTTAAAACACTAACTGAAATGATTGATAATTGTTGCAAGATACTAACGAATTTGTAAGAGTATGCTCAGTTAATTGATATTTCGTTCTTTTATATATATTTTTTGAGGTCTAAGAAATTATTTTCGTCAGGCTCTGAAATAAATTATTACTAAAATTAAAATAGGATCACCTGAAGATCAGGGCCCCCAGCCTGCTTTAGTTAGCTTCATGAGGCTAACTAACGAAAATATCACGATCTAACCTAACCAATCGTCAAGGGTGTACAGTTGACCTAACGATTGGTTAGGTTAGGTCGTGATATTTTCGTTAGTTAGCTTTATAAGGCTAACTAAAGAAGGCTGGGGTCCCTGATTTTCAGGTGATCCTTAAAATATATATATAATTTAATACAATCCATATTGCTTAAAAATTTTAAATTTTATGAATTTGCTATGTAATTATCTAAAATTACTCGTAAATAGTTTACGCTATAAATCGTTTTCTTTGAAATTCAGTGAAAGAATAGTACAGCTATAGTGTATCAATATCTTTCTATAATCTTTTACTTATTCCGAGAAAACTTCCAAGCAGCACCTCAGTAGAGAGAGTCTTTAGTGATGGGGGAGGGTATTTTTGAAAAATGGAACATCAGTGACAGATAAATACTTTGAACAAGTGATGTTTGTAAAATTAAGTTCTTTTACGAGTCAGGCAGAGTTTAAACAGATGGTGATGAGGTTGTTTAACACCTTCGCAACATCTAAGCCTAAGGCTATATGACGGAGGGGACCTACAGCTTTACGTGGCATCCCAACCACGGGTCGCTACATAATCTTGAAGCAGAGGACGGTCTCCCATCCAACTAAACTCCAGACCTAATGTCGCTTAACTTCGATGATTGACGGGAAACGGTGTTAGGCGATATTGGCCAGGCTACGGTACGTAGCCCAGGTTATAAACTGAGAGTGGGCGTTTTAGTAGAAACTTATCGCTAATCAATTTGCAAAAAATTATTTTTTGTTCATGTAAAAACTCAAAATCTTTGAAACACATGGAACCTCGAAGCAACTTGGCAGTAACTCTGTTACTTTTTATTTGTAACTATAACTTAACTAAATTACATTTCTCATAGCAATAAGTTAGTAATTGCTAACGTAACTCATTACTGCCATAGACAAATGAGGGGTCGCGCGTCTTAAGGTACCTAAGCGCCACCAAAGGCGAAAACGTGTTTTTGATAGATATCACTATTTTCACCCTTCCTCTATCCGGTGGTTTGGGTTATAATGACCTTACGACACTAGAAGTATGGTTGAAAACCTTATGAAGCGAACTACTTTTTTCACCTCTATCGCCAGCTGGGCTCTGCCGTGCCGCCCAGATGTGGCATAATAAGAAAATAACAAAATTAAAGAAAATATATATAAAATATAAAATATGAAAATCTATTCCAAAAACTCATCAACATCTTCATTATCATACTTAGAACTCTAATTTATCCAAAAATGAACGTTCTAGCTCAATTAATAACAGATATACTATTGCCAGAATATTGCTGAACTTTGGAGGCGATTTCTGGCGAATTTTAATTTTGGCGCTTAGGTACCTTAAGACGCGGGACCCCTCAAATAACAATAACTTTAACGAGTTACATTTTAAAAGCAACTTTTCCAGCTTTGCTAAATGTTACGTACTGAAAACAAAACATAACTTACCTAACTGAGTGAGCATTAAGAATAAGGTAGCTTTTACTATTTTTGCGACATTATCGCTCGGGGGATTTTCCTCTTCAAAAGAATCTGGAAAAGAATCCATTTCAGAACGAATTTTGTAGATTTGAGTATTCACTGTCTTATGAGTGGAATCTGAAAGTAGAGAAGAGAATGCTTTTGATAAGAGGAAAAGAGTAATTCTTGATAGTTACTGGAAATTAATTACTGTGCGCTTTCTTGCATGGAAGAAGCTCATAAGCAGAGGTGTACCAAAACTTTTTGCCGCTCGGGGCGAAAATGCCAACGCCGCCCTCCCCCCCCTGCAACAATTTTCAATTTTAAAAACAATTCCTTTACAAAAATACACTTCTAAACAAAACTTTTATTGGAAGAAAAACTAAAATAAAGCAACTTCAATTTTAACAATACTACATAATGTAGCGTACATAATACACTATATAATTTTAACAATAACTATATAATGTATAATGCCTAGTTAAATTTTCGGACTTTCATAACAGAAAATTCATGAATGATTTTTTCTATGTCCATTGTCTCTGCAACTTCGCGTTCAATTGAAATAATCGCCAAATTGCTCAGTCTAGATTGACTTATAGTTGACCTGAGGTAAGTTTTTATAAGTTTCAGTTTCGAGAAACTTGGTTCGCAACTTGCCACGGACATGCATGTAGTTAGACAGATCCGGAGGGCAATTGTTATATGAGGCAAAGATTCCACTAGATCCCATTTAACGATCCACTGAAGTAGTTTTAACATATCCCAGTTCTTTGGATCATCGTCAACGCTTATGCTTTCGAAACTGAGCAAATGTCTGCGCAAACGCTTTATTTCTTCCAGTAGACTTCCTGGATTAATGTCATTGTAGATGGAAGAAAAATTATTGACCTTGGTATTAATTGCTTCATCTTTGGACTGATTCAAAAGGTACGAAGGAGACAGAAATTCAAAGCGATCATTCATGTTTTTAAGACAAACTGTGCGTTTTTCAATTTCTGCTAATAAACGATCCATGATTTCAAAAAATTATCTGCGTACATCCTCTTGCACGGTCAATCCAGCATCACGAGCTTGCTCTCCAGGCATTCTTCTCCGTCTCCCGACTCTGCGGTCTATACTGATATCCATTTCATTACAGAACTCTTCGGCGGCATCTGCAGCGTTTGATACTACTGCCTCTCGTTCATTAGTTAAAAACACGGATAAAGAGTTCATTTTTAATGCACACTGGTCCAAAGCAAGTCTCTTTCTTTGAAAATATAGCTGAGCATCATTGATTTCTTTCAGCACTGGATCCCAGAAAAATAAGTACACAATGAATATGTATGACATGATGGAGGTCAACAGAGCTTCAGCATCGCCCTTTGTGTCCAGATTTTCGGAGACCCCTTCACTCAGTTCTTCCAAGGCACTAACAACGTGAGTCAAGTTCTTCTTAAGACTAGAAACAGCATCATACTTAGCACTCCACCGCGTATCAGAGACTCGCTTGACAGTGATTTTGGAATGTTTTGTTAAGACATCCCAACGATGAGTAGAGGAAGAAAAGTAGACGAAAATTCGTTCAATTGTTCCAAAGAAAGTTACAGCATTAGGACTCAGTCCCACGGCATGAACTCCAGCCAAGTTCAGCGAGTGGTTATTGCAAGGAATGAAAACAGCGTGTTTGCTAACATCAAGAATTCTGCGTTGAACTCCAAGATGAATACCTGCCATCGTAGCAGCATTGTCATACCCTTGACCATAACAATTCTGGATATCCAGCCCATCCTCACGGAGCTTAGTGACAATGAGATCAGTAACTGCCTCAGCAGTCTTCCCCTCTAATTTAATAAAATCAACGAAGGATTCCTTCACCTCTACAGTACATTACCATCTTTAATCGACACATAGCGAATTACCTGAGACATCTGATCAATATGCGATATATCTGGTGTACTATCGAAAATTATTGCAAAGTAATTTGCACCAGACACATTATCAATTATACATTTTCGAACATTACAGCCGATTAGTGTGATGAACTCATTTTGAATGTTAGGTGACAAATACGCAGTGGATATCTTGTCAGTCATTCGTATTTTTGTAAGATGTTCCCTAATTACTGGGTCATATTTGCCCATTAGTTTTATTAACTCCAAAAAGTTTCCAGAATTGCCAGCTAGCCCAGCTTCTTCATTTAAGTTCTCTCGGTGCCCTCGGAATGCAAGATCTTGTTTTGCCAAGAACATGATGCAGTCATAAATTCGTCTCAGTATTTCTTTCCACTTAGCAGTAGCATGTTTTATTTGCAACTGATGTGCATTATCTATTGTAGCATTCAACTGAAGGCGCATAGACAACTCTTTCCATTGTTCAAAGCATCGGGTATGATATGGACTGTTTTCATGTTCAGGTACTCTTGGATTCAGTTTCCTCCAGGCAAAAAATCCTTCTTCTTTTCCAAATGCACTGGAGATGTTGTTGAAGAAACGACAGCAAAAGCAATGCAAGCTACATTTTTGAAGGTGAGAAGATTAGCCATGACCTTTCAATTTTTTCGCCATTTTCCAAAGTTTTGAAATACCAAACTTTTGACATTGACCTATTGTTTGAATCAGCTGGAAAGGGTCCATTCATGTTTTTCAAATGTGATGGTCCACGTTTAATGAGTTCGATTCTCAAATTGTCCGTCATTGGAACGGGCCAGTTGCCAGAATCGTTAAACAGACTCTGTGGGTGATGGGTGGGTGGGTGACTTTGTGATGTAGATGAGGGTTGATCCTGATTATTTGGGGGTTCACTTGAAGTTGCCGCTTGAACAGCTATCTCTAAAGATATATCACATTGCGATTGATCTCCTTGCTTCCCAGAAGGCACTGAAGGTGTGTCTGAGAATCCCATTAACTGATGAAATCGCTTAGCAGCACGCTTGCCTTCCTCCTCTTTTTTTTCGCGAAGATTCTTGTATGCAGCACCACTCAGTCTCTGTCGTTTGCTCATGTTTGCTAATTCAGTAGGGTATCTGCAAAATAAAACAACCATTAATTATTAACATCATCAAAGCTCAAAGAATGCAAAGCCTAACCTAAATAATATAGGGAAATTCTGAAAAATAGGGCTGGCAACCTTTCCGATGTGAAAATTTAACGCAACTATTTGTGGAAATAGTGGCATTGAGGTGGCATATATAGCATTTAATGATGATTTTTCATCAAAACCATGGATATTTTGTACACAAATAACGCGCGACAATGATGAGATATAATTTTTTGGAGGGTTGCATTTTAAAACATAAAAACCCAAAATTTTGCATACTGCGCCCGCCTGACAGTAATTTGCCGCCCCTCGGAAAGTGCCGCTCGGGGCGGTCGCCCCTCTCGCCCCTCCCTTGATACGCCACTGCAGTCATAAGTACAGTCTTCTCTTTTCATTGAAGAGGAAGATAAAGCGTTAAGAGAGGTAGGGAATATATTACTTGTTTTGGAAATGTCCCATTTTTTTATTATGTTCACGATAGATAATTTTAATGATGAGAACAGTTCGGTTTCTGTGTGTGACATTATGATTGACAGACATTCTCTTAGTTCTGTTTCGCCATTTAAAAACTGAGCGATTCTTTAATTAAGTAAGATTTTTTTGTGGAATATATTTCTTTGTTGTATAAATTTTGGGAATATGTTTTTTGCGGAATCGTTTAACCAACCGCCTTCGTAACGACAAATTTCATGTGAACGGATGGGACATATAGCTTTACGTAGTATCCAAACCATTACATCATCTAAACGCAGAGAACAGTCACCCATCCAACTGCTGAACAGATCGAACGTCGCTTAACCTCGCTGATCTAACGGGAAGCGGCGTTGCGAAGTAGCTATGATGTAACCCAAATTTTTTTATAAATATTTACCTAATCGCATCGTATGCTGAGAATTTTGCATTAACAAACAACTACTGTTTTTGTCACGATTTAGCCACTGTAACTCGGTGAATAACGCCATTTTCTTATAAACAGCCAAATGAAGACACTGAGGTGGGGGTTCGAACCCTCGATGATGCTAACAAGAGTTAGTTTCTGGCACTTCTGACGATTATTATTTATCGTAATTTTGAAGACACAGAGGTCGGGGGTTCAACGACCAATGACACTGACTAATAATAATAATCCAGGAATTAGCGCAATGGATCGTATTAGTTGGCCTGAGCGCTGTGCCAATTTCCGGCCCTCCTCACTGATTATTAATTATCATGATTTAGAGAAGTGTCAAGTGTTTAGAAAATGTTAATCAAAATACGGCGACCATTTAAATTCTTAAGATTCGATACGCAAAGACACTACTCTCACCTCCGTAACTTTCATCCATCGCTCGAACGAAACAAAGACAACTCTCACCTCCGTAACTTTCATCCATCGCTCGAACGAAACAAAGACTACTCTCACCTCCGTAACTTTCATCCATCGTTCGAACGAAACAAAGACTACTCTCACCTCCGTAACTTTCATCCATCGCTCGAACGAAACAAAGACTACTCTCACCTCCGTAACTTTCATCCATCGCTCGAACGAAACAAAGACTACTCTCACCTCCGTAACTTTCATCCATCGCTCGAATGAAATAAACTCTACGTCATTTGGAATGTTACGACGGCACAGCTTCTATGGTTTTATAGTAAATAAAGATGTCTCTTCAGTATAGTAAAATGCATTTAGCTTTTGGACGAATGAATCGGCTTTAGAGTAAGCAAAATGCGTAGTTATTTTCATTTATAAAAAAGACAAAATTGAAAAAAAAATTATGTTTTAAAAACTTTTCTTTATTTCAACCCAACGAAATTAATAGTATAAAATGTATAAATAAATAAATAATGAGTAATAATAAGCTTTATTGGCAGGATACAAATCCCTAAAACAGTACAATATTCTTGATGGTAATAAGGGGTAAGATAAGTCAAACGATAATACAGTTGAAAACAAACTAAAAATTATGATTAAAAGGGGATAAACATAAGACACATACTGAAACAAAAATTAGGATAATGATAATGACAATTAATGACAATGACAATAAGTGTGTGTGTGTATATATACATTATCAATTCGTGTTGGAAGCGTAGGACTAGAAATAATTCTAATTAATTTTCTATAAAAGAGAAACAGTTCCCGAATGAAATAATCGTCTGCTTCATAAAATTGATAGTATTGTTCAATAAAGGAAGATTAATAAATACATACTTGCAAAGCTGGGCACTTGCGGGTTTTTTTGCGGTACTGCGGTACTGCGATACTACCGCACTACCAAACCGGTACCGCATAACGCAGTACCGCAAAGGATCGCTGAAAGTACAGCCTGTACTTTCAGCGATCCTTTGCGGTACTGCGTTATGCGGTACCGGTTTGGTAGTGCGGTAGTACCGCAGTACCGCAGTACCGCAAAAAAAAACGCAAGTGCCCAGCTTTGCATACTTGTACTTGCTAACTCATTTAAAGAAGTAAGGAACTTTATTAACATACTATTTTAATTAAATGCAATAATTTTCAAAAGTGTATAATAGCGTGTAGCGTCATGAGCGATCTGGAGGCACATTTCAGGTTTTGTACAATCAACCTTGCTGATTTCAGAAAAGAAATAAAAAAATTTCTGCAACAAGCAGAACACCTCCTTTTTCGCATGTAAAAAATACAAAATTCTTGTTTATTACAGTTGGCAACTGACTGACATGGTACTTCTGGCAGCTTTCTAATTATTCTCAGTGAGTCATCCCCTGGAATTTCTTAGTTCTACGCTAGCTCGCTTGAGAGAAACAAGTGTTTTTTCTGTGGATGGGGTGTTCAAAAACCCCAAGGTACTAACGAAAGGTGCGTTTTGTGATATATACATTATACACATTTCTTTGTTTTGTTGTGTTTTACATTGTTTATAAGTTTGTTATATGTCTTTGGGTGTGTATATATATATACCTATGGATATTTATATACATAATACATATGTGTGCGTGCAATATATTTTTATATATATACTGGTAAGCTTATTGTTTACCAATAAACCAAGCCTTATATATATATACTCATAATCATATATATTTTTTATTTATACGTTTGTGTTTTTGTTTCAGTGTTCCTGTGTGATACTTGTTGAGTTTTGGTGGTACAATGAGCACACAAAGAACACGGGGATCTGCCAGCCACATTGTCTTTGGGTCTCCACTATCAGAGCTTCCTCTGTCTGAACTTCCAACCCGTATACAAGTTGCAAGGCATTTCCTCTTCTTGAAGGAGAACAAGTACACCAGCAACAGGGAGATTCTTCCGGAGGTATGCCAAACACTCATTGACCTTTGGAATCGTGCTAACATTCCATCACAGCCAATCAAGAATGTGAAGACCAAGCTGCTCCGATTGATGGAAAAAGGCTCACGAGCATCGAAGCAAGGCAATTAGGCCACAAAAATCAAGAAGTTCGAGGAAAGCCTGAATCAATTGTTTGACATAGCTGTCTGCCAATGCGATGATCTGTCTGCATGCCACTGTGAAAAAGAAATGAAAGTTCCACGACGAGAGCATGCCTTTCTGATCGACCAGAGAACCACGCGGATCATGCAGATCAGTCGGGTGGATACGAATGTGACTGAGATGATGGAGAGAAGGAAGTCAAGAGAGGATCGGATGCAAGAAAGACAAGAAGAAGAGAATATAAGAAAAACGGAACGGCAAGAGGTAGCATCCTCTGCAGATGTGGTCGAATCAGCTCAAGCAGAAGCAGACTCCAGTGGTGGAAGTGTTGGTGATGAGTGGATGGGTGATAGTGCCCAGGAGGACAGGAACATCACACCGATTCCCACTGTTGCTTTGGAAGCTGACCGGTATGGTGTATCGAACAGGGCTGCTGCAGCTATCAGCACTGCAACATTGGTTGACTATGGCATCATTAGTTCTGATGATCAGATAAACGTAATTGACCACCACAAAGTATGGAGAGCACGACAGAAGGTACAGAGGGATCTGAAAGAAGCAGTAACTTACCACGATGTGGAAGTCACTGCTTTATTTTTTGATGGGCGGAAAGACATGACACTTGTCAAAGGGGAACAAATGGTACAGCACAAAGAAAGTTGAGGACCACTATGTGCTGGTCGGAGAGCCTGGAACCTTCTATCTAAGCCATCTGACACTGGAACGAGGAACTGGCACTGTCATTGCGGATGGACTTCAAAATGCGATTGAAGAAATGGGTATTGCAGACAAGATAATCGCAGTGGGAGCCGACAGCACAGCCACAAACACAGAGCACAGAAATGGAGAAATACACCTGCTAGAGTGCCGCCTGGGTCGCCTTTTGCACTGATTCATCTGTAGTCTGCATTTAAATGAACTCCCACTGCGCCACTTGTGCAAGGAACTCATCGGCCCAACAGAATCTGCAACTCAATGGAAAGGACCAATTGGCAAAGCTTTGGCCACATGTGAAAGTTTGCCACTTTCCTCTAGAGGAATTCAGTGTATTGCTGATGGCCACACTCTCCCGGATGTTGGCCTTACGGAATTGAGTCGTGACCAAGCCTACCTCTACAGAATGATGAAAGCGATAAGGACTGGTGTCATTAATGAAGATCTTCTACGAGAGAAGCCTGGACCAATCTCCCATGCAAGATGGGTTACAACTGCCAGCAGAATTTGTCGGCTATATGTAGCGATGGCGCAGCCAAGTGATGAATTGTATTCACTCACACAGTTTGTCGTGTGCCACTATGGACCCATGTGGTTTAGCATCAAGTGCCATCCAAGGTGCACAGATGGCCCAAAACATTTCCTGGAGAAAATCAAGCTGCTACGATTACTGCCACCAGCTAGCAAGACTGTCACATGGCCTGTGATCCAAAGAAATACATATTGGGCTCACCCTGAAAATGTTCTACTGGCAATGCTTGCAGATGCAGATCAAGCAAACCGGAAATTGGCCATCGATGTAATCAAGACCATTCGACGAGCTCCCAAACCTGCTCAACAGCAAGTCAGAGAATTTCGGCCACCAAAGATCAAACAAAGTGCTCAGAATTTGAAAGATTTACTTCCACCAGTGGAGGAGTGCACAATGGAACCACCACTCACGAAGCAGATCTCTGTCGAACAACTCGATAAGATCACTGAAGAGCCCCTTGTTGTCCGGATACCATGTCACTCCCAAGGTGTAGAACGCTGTGTTAGGATGGTAACTGAAGCGTCTGGGGCAGTGTATGGAAAGGATTCAAGAGATGGTTACATTAGAGCAGTACTTAAATCCCGTGACTTTATGCCGTCATTCAAAACTAAACAAGATTTTAATGTATCATTTACTAAATAAAACTATCTAGTCTACCTACCTATCTACCTACAGTGTATATGTTTATTCCAAAAAATAAATTTTTCTATTTTTCCTGAAAAACAGTACATTGTAAGGGGTCAAATGATAGCTCAAACCCTAGGAAAGCAAGTGTCCAAAAGTTATGGGTAACTAGCAATTTTCACGATTTTCACATGCGAAAAAGATGTTGCACCTGTCACAAAAAAAAATTTTGTTTTCATTTTTGAATTTAGGGAGGTCAATTGTACAAAACTTGAAATGTGCCTCTTGATCCGTTACACTTTGCCCAATGACGCTACACGCTAGTGTATAATGTTATATACAGGGTAAGAGAAAAGTCTTTAAGGATTTAATACATACAAATAATTTGTTAATAATAATTAAATTCCAATGATATCACTACAGTGTATGCGATACTTTTCAAAGCAACTATACAAGGCCACGAATGACCCTAGCCCTAGGCTGTATTCATGGAATACAGCAATGAAGAAAAAGTGCATCTTGTAAAGTGGGTTATTTCTTACAATAATTGTGAAGAAAGTTCGTTTATTTCCAGAAAAATATAATAAACCACCACCAAATGCAGCCACTCTTCGATAATGGAAGCTCAAACTTTTGAAAATAGGGAGCCTGGTAAAAGATCGTCCAAGAAACGGAAGACCAGTAACAACAAAAAAAATGTCCTCGCCACTTTTCAAGTCGATCCAACAACTTCAGCGAGAAAAGCCGCATAGGTACTGAGTACACGTATTTCCAAATTTTCAGTATCAAAAATATTGAAATCACAGGGGTACCACGATTACAAACCCATTTACTCTCAGCTCATATACGACGATGATTCTGATAGACGGCTGTATTTTGTTGAAACAATGAGACAAAAGTTCAACAGTGATCCAGATTTCCCTGGAAAGATCAAATTTTCAGATGAATGTGTGTTTCCTTTAACGAGTAAAGGAAACAAATACAACGTTCACTACTGGGCGAAAACAAATGCCAAAATACGATTGGGTAAACCGATAAAACGGCTACATTAACAGTTCGAGCGTGCACTGGTTATTCAGGACTCGTTTCCTTTGACATATCGAGAGATACGATGGATGGAAAACGCTATTGGCAGGTATTGAGAGACAAAGTTTTGCCACAGTTCACTAATGGCGTTGGCAGGAATTGGCTTTATCAACATGATAACATTACTCTGCAGCTGCCCGTGAGATTATGCATACGAACCTTGAAGGAAGATGGCTTGGGCGGCGAGGTGCCATCGAGTGGCCAGCCAGATCACCTGATTTAACCCCATGTAATTTCTGGCTTTGAGCTTATTTGCGTGACAAACTCTAAACTCCTGGTTTCGTTTAGCCAAATGTGAATGCCCTTGGCCGCAGAATATATGAAGAACTGAAAAGGATCCCATTCGATATGTTCAGAAGAACAATGAAAAGTTTCACAGTGAGAATCCACAAATGTATCATAGCGGATGGAGAACTCTTTGAAGATTCATTTACAATTTAACAAAATATTTGTAAGAATAAAATTCCTATAGACTTTTTGCTCGATTTGTTTCATTATTTGAACACTTATCTGTATAATACTGTTAACTAAATAGTTGTATGTATAAAATCCTTAAAGATTTCTCTCTCTCTCTCTCTCTCTCTCTCTCTCTATATATATATATATATATATATATATATATATATTACCAGTGTTGGGCACTAAAGCGTTAATCCGATAACAGTTAATTAACGAAGTTAACTTTTTTTAACGGACTATTAACGGAAGTTAATTTCCATTTATCGTTATCGGACCAGTTAACTTCCGATAACTCGATATTTAGTCTGTTAAAGTCCGTTAACACGTTAACTGCGAGGAGTCATTCACGGAAGATCACCGCTCCGCGAATGAATTCAAACCGCCATAACTTCAGTCTGCCAATTCCGTCCTCTGCCGCAGTGAAACGGCTCTTCTCTCTCGGCAAGGACATCCTGAGGCCCAAGAGGTCAAGACTGGCAGTTGGGCCTAACTTTGAGAAGTTGGTCTTTCTGAAGGGCAACCAGCACATTGTGTCATAGTCTTTAATAAATGTGCCTAAAATTTAATTTTACCTTTCAGTTCCGGCCATAATAATTCTCTGGTAAATTAAAATTTAGTTAATGGTTAGTGGTTACAAGGGTTTCAAAACATGTAATCAGTACATTTTTTATTAAAAATAGAAAAAAAAGTTATTAAGCAAAAAAGTTGCAAAACTTGATAAAAATACAGTTAAATACCTATTTATTGTTGGATTTTGCATAAATAAACATTTTCTATCGGTTTTAAAGCTTTTTTCCTTGATTTTTTTAAATGTTAGTAAAGAAATAGTTATCGTTAACGGATTATCGTTAACTTCCGTTAACTTTGTAGTAAAATTATCAGATTATCGTTATCGGAGTTAAAAATTGGGGTTAACGGATTATCGTTATCGAAGTTAACTTTTTGGTTAACGGTGCCCACCACTGTATATTACCTAACCTATCATTTCGAAGCAAGCGCTCGTAACTCAGTGAGTAATACCGTTTCCCTATAAGAGAAGTGAAGACTCTGAGGTCGAGGTTCGATTCCCGATGGTAATGGCTAATAATAATCTAGAAGTGAACTCAATGAGTCTCGTTCGTATGGTTTGAGCGCTGTGCCAGTTTTTGGACCTCCTAACTAATTATAACAATTAGTACCATAATGATACCATAATGAAAATACGAGGTACTACAGTACTACTGAGGTAAGTGAAAACTGTTAGATCATTGTAGTATAATCAATAAATCTTCATCATAAATTCCGCATACTTTTAAGAATAAAACCACTTAAATCCTTCCAAATTTCTGCCCACCTCGTTTTTAATACATTCAAAACCACCCATTCAATTACATATAGAAACTGAAAGAAAAATTACCCAAATATTGGATATTTTTTTTTTTTTTTTTTTTTTTTTAGTTTGTTTGGAATTTTTCATTTTTCTATTTCGGTATATTTTCCCTTCAAATTACAGCAAATACTGTTAAAATCACTTTTCCTTATTAAAGGTTTTAATCTTTATAGTAATTATTCTGTTCTCCATATTTGGATGTAACTGTCCCATTCCATTTCTGTACCATTATAACCTCTGTCGCGCTGAATGCGTGCGTTATATGAAATCATGCCAACAGTTCTCCATACCTATTCTCTTTATGCATGTATGATGTTATTTCAGCATTGAGTGCTCGGATGAGATGCATAAAGTACAGCATTACTCATTTTCTTTCGGTTGATCTTCCCATCCTTTTCTTTTAACTGAACGAATATTAACGACATCAGCTTCGGAAAGCGTTTCTACATCTCCGAAAGTCAAGATACTTTTTTTTTCTGTTTCGTAACCATATTTTATTCAACCTTAACTAGGATTTAATTAACCTAACCCAACTTTCACATTATTGAGGGAACCTGAAAAAAAGAGGTTTGTCTTCTTTGAACCGCTCCTAGCTCATTCCTCGCCTAGGTTAATCTGAAGTTAATGTACTATAGTCCCTCAAGGGTAATTGTCTAGAAAAGCGGAACAAAAAGCACCGTATAAATTCATGATCTATAACTGAAAAAGAATATTTAAGGCTCGTCGTACTTAGTTATGCATTTAATATTTTCCTATTTATTTGTAATTTGTTATTGAATCACGATATAATACGTTACCATCAATATAATAGCCGTTGCTCAAAGCTATTCCAAGGACTCCCACAAGATAGATTCGTACCCCTTTCAAAATCATCTGTAAAGGAAAAAATTCATATAAGTAGTTAAAATATCAGTGACATTCTGGTAGTTACTTGAAAGTTTGAAGCAGTTTAAACGATGATACAGCTTCACCATATCAGAATTAATGTAACTTTCATTATTTAGCAGTTGCGCGAGAAATAAGTTTTCCTTTGGTTTATGAAGAATATCTTTTTGACATCTATAATTTTTTATTTACGGCTGAACTACGCCGTTGATCAGAACTATATATATATATATGTGTGTGTGTGTGTGTGTGTGTGTGTGTGTGTGTGTGTGTTAAGTACAACGCATTTCAAAACCTTATTATAGAAAATCAGAAAATGATTTAATAATTTAAACTATTTAGATCTCGTAGTATTCCTGTTATTTATATATTTGCATTTTCGTTTATCTCTTATTTATAAAAATCTTAACTATGACCACAGACTCGCATCATCAATTTGCTTTAATTATTTGGAAATAACGATGAAAGCGTTTCTTGTCCTTTTTTCACATCAAACGAGCATTATTTCATTCACTTTCACAACATTTTTCATAATGAAATACCTTTTCTCAGTTCAATCGCGGCCAATTCAACATTCAAATTTTATGGGTCACAGAAAGCTTCCTTTTGGTTAAAATATTAATTCGTTTAAACTCGTTTAATTTCATTTATTTACAAATTCACCGAGTACCAAATTGATTTCATCACTTCATGAAAAAAAGGTGACCAAATATTTAAGACGAAATTGAAAATATTTAACACAAAAAATAATATATTTCGTGTAATTCTACAACCCAAAATACAACCCAAAATATAGAAGAAAAAGGTAGGTTACAATGATATATGCAGGTTACAATGATATATGCATTCTCCAGTGGGTTGCGTTTCTTTTTAAACACTCTGTAGAAAAGGATATACACATTATAGGCTTTGACCTAAATTTTAAAAATATTTTGAAATTTAAACGTCTTTAGCATACCCTCACCTTTTAATATTATTATTATTATTATTATTATTATTATTATTATTATTATTATTATTATTATTATTAATATTATTATTATAAAATAACAAGTTGCGTTAATAATATTTTTAGAAAATTTTTAGATCACTGAAAAAAAATCAATCTAACGTCCAAACTTTGAATCTCGTAAATATAAACTAAAGGTAACAAAAATGCATCTCCTTAATATAGTTTTCCTAACCTTCACAAACTCTTTGACTGCCACAGTCACTAGTGCCCCACGGAGGTGTGATGGGCGGGGGGAGGGAAAATGGAGACATGAATGCTTAAAGGGATAGAGGTCGCTTTAGTGCAATGTTTATGAGTAAGCAAAAATTCCCCTTTGAAGAGCGCAATTTATTAAGTACTTAAGAATGCCAGATACTCGTAGATATGGACGAGAGAATAATGCATTGAAGCATATATAATGCGCAAATCGAGAATTGAATTCAATAAACAAAAGCTTGATCGTTTTCTTTAAAACAAAGATGTCTCTGAGAATACCACTGTGCTCTGATTGCCTCTTACTCTGACTGACTCGTGGAATTTTTCTTTGTTTACTCGAACCGGGACGGAGAATTATTGCAAGTGGTGCTTGCGCTTCATCAACCTTTAATGAGCTTAAGAAATTTTACTGAATTTCTTCAACACACGACTATATATATATATATATATATATATATATATACACGAGTGTATATATATATATATATATATATATAAATGACTTACAATCCAGGTATGGTATTTTTAAAAAGTTAAAATACTTGAATAATGCAATTTACAAAAAACGTAGTCACGTCGTAAACAATTTCACAATTTGTTTAATTTTGGATGTGACGCAGAAAATGCCTTTTTCATCATGATAATTTATTAAATTTAAAACTAAACAACAGCTCTCCAAAACTCAAAAACAAAAAACAAAAAAATTTAAAGACATAAATGAACACGATAATATTAAAAATTAAATTAAAAGCTTTGATGAAACTTCTCAATTTAATGAAAACAATTGCAAATTGAAAAAGAAAGGTCGTATGACCTTAAATGTTGCGAAGGTGGTTAAACAACCCAGTAAAATATTTTATTTTGATTACTTACCACTCGCAGTTATGCCTATTCTCATCCGCGGTTCGAAAATGGGAATTTTCCAAGTGGAATTCCAAATTTCGAAATATTTTCCTTATTTGAGAAAGGTCAAAAGCGATTATGTCGCAATTGCGTTCCGGGTGGGTATTTTCTGTAGAAAATATCTAACAAAGTAGAATTTTCCACAGTGGTAATGAGAATGGATCAATTTGAGAATTGCCTCCTTTTTAATATTCCCGAAGAATGAAATGGGACTAAAGTAAGTGGGAAAAGATCCCTTATATAAGCTTCACCTTATATAAGCTTGACCTTCGTGAAATGAGGAATCATCGCACGCAACATTTGAAAGGTTGAAAGGTATATATGTTACACACAGACCGTGCATGGAACAAGGAACTCTTCTTGGAAAATTAAATCTACTAGAGTCGGAATTAGTAATGGTAAATGACAAATATTATAGTTTTTTTTTTATGATGGAAGCCCAACGTGGGCTGGGGTCACTCGCAAAGAGGCCCAAAAATATAACTTACCCCCAGCTATCTGCCAAACAGATAGGATCCAGCTTTGGGACAGGATCTAGGGTTTAAAGCCACCTAGCCTACTACATTCAGAACCTCAATATTCTCAAGGAACTCGTTGCAATTAACGTTGCATTCAACACATTAAACGGATATGTTATGTGTCTTGGAAAGTGGACGCTCAAATTTTCCGGTTGAGGTTTAAGTTTTGGTTTTGTGCTAAAAATACAATAGTTACCCCTTTTTCTTTGATTTACTCAATCCGACGTGAATGCAACGAGTTTCTTGCGTATATTGAGGTTCTGAATGTAGTAGGCTAAGTGATTTTAAACGCAGATCCTATCTGCTTGGCAGGTAGCTGGTAGGGGAAGCTATATTTTAGGACCTCTTTGCGAGTGGCTCGTTGCCCTCATTTGGCTTCTTTCATCATGAAAAAGAAAAACTATAGTATTTGTCATTTACCATTACTTATTCGAACTATAGTAGATTTAATTTTCCCAGAAGAGTTCCTTGTTCCATGCACGGTCTGTGTGTAACATAAAAGCTTCTCAGGGGACCATTCTGAGTTGTAACATAATATACCAGGTTGCCCAGAAAAAAGTAAGCTATTGCCTTTAAGATTTTATTTCAGTTTTATAGAAAGAAATACAAAATAAATAATACATGTTAATAAATACTCCTGTTTATTGTCTATATTATGACATCAAATACTCAAAATATTGACCACCTTGTTGGACACAAAGCTCCAAACGTTGGCGCCAGTTATCAAATGCCCTGTTTATGAAATTTTGTGGTAGCGAATTCCATTCTTCCACAATATTTTCTTTTAATTGATCAATGTTAGCGAAAATAGTATTCCTATACACTCTTTTCTTCAGTTCATCCCATATTGCATAATCAAGAGGATACAAATCTGGGCTGTTGCCAGGCCAATCTTTAGGTTTTATGTAGTCAGGAACTTCTTTGTTTAAATATTCAATTGTAAAGTGAGCAGTATGACTTGTTGCACCATCTTGCTGAAATGTATATCGATTTGCCGAAATTTGGCGAATTTTTGGTAGATGTTTCTCTAATACTGTACACTGTTGCAATAATAAACAGCATTCATTTTAACACCGCTTTCAACAAAAACAACATTACTTTTATCCAGTTTTGAGACACAGCAGGAGATCATTAGTTTTTTAGAAAAGTTAAACCGTTGAATTAAGTCTTTCCGGTATTACTTCTCTCTTGGTTCTTGCTGTAGAATACACTCGATTGTTTTGAGTGGTGATAGTTGATCGAATTTAAAATTATTTTTCATCACTAAACCAGATTCTATTGACATTGGGAAATCTTTCAAGAAAAGCTTGACATGCTTCCATTCTGTTCATCTTATGGACTTTACTCAAGATCTGCACTGGATAGCGTTTATAAACTGTCAATTGCAGATCTTCTTTGACAATTCGTTGTATAGAACTTCTTGAAGTTCCGGTTTCTGCTGCAATTTCATTTGGTGTCATATGCGTCCCAGGCTTTTTTTCCTGACTTAGAACCATTTTCTCAATCAACCATTGCAATATTTTCATCAGTGCGAACTTCTCTTTTTCTTCCACTACCTTTGGTTCTAGCAACACATCCAGTTCTATCAATTTTACGAATATTTTTTTCTACACCAGGACGAGTCCATGGTTTATTTGGAAACATTGGTATAATTTGTCTGGCACCATAGTGTTTCTCAGTACGTAATTGTTTTATCAATATGAGATCTTCTTGACTATATGAAGGCATTTTTGATGGGTGATTAAATATTCTTGAAAAATCTGCATCAAAGGTAAATAGAGTATATTAAAAACAAATATTATAAAGACATATAGAAGTGCTACATATAAAAGCAAATTATTTATTTAAATCGTCATAAAAGCCAGCAACTCTTGACAATAGTAAATATAATAGTTGATAAAAGCAATAGCTTACTTTTTTCTGGGCAACCCGATATACAGTATATGTCTCTACCCACTCACTCAACGTCATTCCTATTTTCAGCTTTCGCCCAAAAGTGAGAAAACTATGAATGAGAATCTAAAAGGAGGTAATTATCAATGCATTCTCATTTTCAATGTAGGATTTCCATTTTAAATAAGATTTTTCAAAGAAAATACTCCTAGAACTGATGACTGCGTTACTCTTCTTTGCTTTTCTCAAATCTGGAAATTTTTTTTTCCAAATTTGGAATTCTCACTTCGATCATCGTCACTTGCGACCGCAAATAATAACACTGGTCAACAAAGATTTTTCATCAGAGTAAAATTTGTAGTGGCTGGATAGCATTTTTCACGCTGATTCCAAAACTGCATTCAGATTTTTTCTAGCACGTATAGTTTTCAAGATGAAGGCATATATATAACTACACAGATTTAACCATTTTAAATAGGCAAAATACTAATATTTCAACATTTGATTGTGTTTATTTTATTGTATTTTTTTAGTTTATTCATCTTATTTATTTCAATTATCTTAATTATATATCTTATGCAGTTCAGGTGTGAGCTTTTACGTCTAGCAGCATTGTGATTCAGGCAACAACGCCGTGCTTTGTGTGTCAAAAGATCAGTCCAGTCCAAGAACTTGTTGTGTCAAGTTGGTGTACATTTTTTTTGAATTTATAGTTTGCTCAGGTCAGTCAACATGCCTCGACAATGTAAGAATGACCCCGACAAGTTCTGTTTCGTATGCGGCCAGTTGACAACTAAAACACAGCGACGAAGTATTACAACCGACATTAAGAAAATATACAAGCTATACTTTGGTTGCCATCTAGGTGACCAAGATAAACCATGGGCGCCCCACATCAAATCTGTTCTGGCTGTTCAAATGGATTACGTGATTGGCTTAACAAAAAGAAAGCTTCAATGCCATTTGCTATACCCATGATATGGAGGGAGCCGAGAGATCATCATGAAGACTGTTATTTTTGTAGTGTGAACTTAATGGGGTTTTCTGCCAAGAACAAACACCAGATTGTATATCCAAACTTGGATTCAGCACGTAGACCAGTAAAACATGATGAAACATTGCCCATTCCAATTCCCCCAAGTGATAGGCTAGATTCTATCATAGATGACATGGAAAGTGATGAAGGTGCAACTGGCGTTTCCGGACCATCTACAGAACCAGAGTACACTTTTGAAGGTAGACATTTAGAGCCTAAAAAGTTAACCCAAGGACAGTTGAATGATCTTGTTAGAGACTTATCGCTGTCTAAAGAGAAATCAGAGCTTCTCGCCTCAAGACTAAAGGAGAACAATTTACTTGAGAACAATGTTCGTATTAGTTACTACCGAAAGCGGAATTTTGAATTAACAGCATTCTTTTCAGTAGACGGTCCTCTCTCTTATTGCCATGACATCAATGGACTATTTACAGCCATATCTCAGACGTATGTGGCATCTGAGTGGCGCCTCTTTATTGATTCGTCGCAGAGAAGCCTGAAAGCAGTTCTTTTGCATAATGGTAATATAATGCCATCCATCCCCATTGCCCATTCCGTCCATCTAAAAGAGACATATGACAATATGGATATACTACTTAAGGCAATCAAATAAGACAGTCATCAATGGAATGTTTGTGGAGATCTAAAAGTTATAGGAATGCTTATGGGTATGCAGTCAGGATTCACAAAATTTTGTTGTTTCCTTTGCCTGTGGGACAGTCGCGCCACTATAGAACATTACACCAAAAGTGACTGGCCACTTAGGTATACATATGTCCCAGGGATAAGCAATGTCCAGTCTGTCCCTTTAGTGGATCCCCAAAAGATCTATCTGCCACCTCTTCACATTAAACTTGGTTTAATGAAGAATTTTGTTAAAGCAATGGGTAAAGTCAATTCTGAAGGGTTCCAATACCTTTCAAGGAAATTTCTGAAGGTTACTGCAGCAAAATTGAAGGAAGGAATTTTTGTTGGGCCACAAATAAGGGAGGTTTTGAATGACACTGAATTTGAAAAAGTCCTAAGTCCGCTGGAATTGAAGGCTTGGCTGGCGTTCAAATGGATATGTGAAAACTTTCTTGGAAGCAACAAGTCACCTGCGTATAAGGATGGAGTCAAGAACCTCCTTGATGCCTTCAAAGAAATGGAGTGTCGAATGTCGTTAAAAATTCACATCCTGCATTCCCACTTAGATTTCTTTCCTGAAAACCTTGGTGCAGTGAGTGACGAGCAAGGAGAGCGCTTCCATCAAGATATTCAGATGATGGAGAAGCGCTACCAAGGATATTGGAATGAAAGCATGATGGCGGACCATTGTTGGATGCTGTATCGTGACAATCCAGGCCAAATTTACAAAAGGAAATCACACTCACAGCGCTTTTAATAAAATAATGTATATATTCTTTATTTATAAGTACATTGAATAAGGTATATGATGTATTTGTTGTTTAGCATTCCTAAGTGTGATCTATACATCCATAAATTTTCTTATAGCAATATCAAAAACTTAAAAATATCAAAACCAGTGTATCTATATAACTATACGTGCTAGAAAACAAATAAAACCAGATTCGGAATCAGCGCGAAAACTGCATTAAGAAAAGTGTGATCATGTTTGTGATGAGAAAAAAAAGTTTCATTTTGTTGGCCAGTGTAATGGGAATGACAGTGAATGTGAAGTAATCTTTTATTATAACATGGATTCGCCGAGCTCATTTAGTTGGTACAAAAGACGTTTTTAATATGCAGCTTCGTAATTAATAATTATTTTAATGATAATGTATTTAAAAAGTAATATTAATTGTAGATGAATAACTCTCAACGCGACCTTTCTGACCGTGGTGCTTAGAAAAGTATGGTGGTAAGTCGACCTAAAAAGGTTGGGAACCCCTGTCTTAAAATATTGAAGTTTGAAGAAATATGAGCTAATGGTCATACTGTAAACAGTGAAGTAGCTGTATTTTTTAAGTACTTTCGTACATATACTTCATATATTACTTTACTTTCGTACATATGCTTCATATACGCGTGACAGTTACATATTCCACCCCTTACAAGGGTAGGAGAGTCCAAAACGGTGAGACGATGCAAAATGAAGGTTTTTGAAAATTTTGGGAACTATTGTATTTTTTTAACAAGACGTAACATTTGGTAAACATATTTTCTTCCTATCCTGATTAAATTATAAAGAAATAGAGTCCAAATTTAAACCTCTACAAAGGAACTATTGAAATTTTTCTAAGTAATTTGAAATTATGCCGGTGTATTATAGGATGTAACAAAACTCCATTCTCATAGGGAAATAAGATATAACTGAATTGAACGAGAAAATAGTTTTAATTATACATTAATGACATTACAAACAATACAATCAACTTACCAATTAATCCAGTACATGCTCAAATTGCATTCCATGTAGCCGTTCACACATTTCTACTTGTCTTTGTAAACTGTCGATTACATTTTGAAGGGTTTTTGCAGTAACTCTGTTACAGTGATCTGTAATTTTTTTCTTTTAACTGTTGGATCGTTCGAAGTCTTGATTCATAAACAACGGACTTTAAGTGGACCTAGAAAAAGAAGTCAAGTGGGGTCAAATCAGGAATTCGCGGCAGCCATTCCTCATAACCTCGGCGTCCTATCCATCTGCCACGAAGATTCTCATCTAACCATTGTCTCACTGAACGAGCGAAATGCAGAGGTGCACCATCTTGCTGAAACCAGAACTTTCGTCTAACATCCAAGATATTTCGTCAATGTACTTTTGCAAAATTTCCCCCAGAATTTTGTTCAAGTTAGAATCCCCGTTCAGGGTTTCATCAAAAAAGTATGGTCCTATGATGGTTCCTCTATGAATTCCTGCCCACACCGTAATCCTGGGATCAACCTGCGAATGCTCATTTTCAACCCAATGCGGATTTTCGTCGCTGCAGTAACGATACAAACTCATCACAATCAATCCTATTATATCTTATTTCCCTATGAGAACGGGGACTTTTGTTAACCTGTCATACTTTTAATTTACATATTTAACTTGCGAAAGAAATATCATTATCTAAACAAAATCCAATTTATAACACAGGGAAATTCCGAATTAATAAAATACCTTAACATTCTGTAATGATATTACATTTTTGTTTCTTTATAAAAAAAAAATACTCACTGAATTAAAATCTGTCAAAATTGGCTCAGTTTTATGCCCTTTTGCGCTCAAACGGAGTTCAAAGATAGTGTCTCAGGTGTTAAGGTTGTTGAAAAGAGATTATATAAATAAGATGAAAATGAGTTTTGATATTTTTCTAATCCTGTCTCTTTCAATTTGTACTGTTGATAATGACGTTACTTCTAATTTAGGTTTTCTTTGTTAAATGAAATGAATTTAAACTAAAAAGAATCAACTAAGAAACAAAACACTTGTTCTCTTGTTAAAATTTAATTACATTTAAATGCCGGATAAATTATGGGGAATAGTTTCATTAGGAAAGTCCAACACATGCACAGTGCTGTACCTTTTTGAAACCTATAAAGTTTATAAAATTGGGGTTTATTTTCATACCTAAAAGCCTAAAAGGGTATGATGCATAGCATCCGATGATAAGTGACATAACAGAAACACCAAACACAATAACTACACTCACACTAACTACAGGGTGATTCAAAAGTCAGGTTACATAGGGATATACTGTATTATGTAATGATACAGGGGAATAGTCACATCACATGTTCGATATGGCCACCGTTAACGGCAATTCACACAGTTGTCTTCAGTATGGTTACCATTAATGTCATCACTAATGAAAGCCATTTTGAGAGGACCGTCACCATATGCTGAAAAGGATTAGATAACTAAGTTAACTTAAACTTTATTAGCTTTATTTGAATCGCCCTCCACCACCACCGCCTCAGTATTACTGATTTTGAGGTTTAGTAAGAGCTTAATTGGAAATAAACATTTCACAGTATTTTAACTGGAGCTAATTTAAAATTTACGAGTTTTGAAAACTTTTTACGACTATTTATTTTCCAAACTGAAAACTAATTTAAGAAAGAGACAAATGGTTTAAAGTTAACTCTTTTTTTCAATCCCAAAATTTTAAGTAGCCATAAAATAAATAAACATAATTAAAGAGTCCACAGTCCATAGAGTTGCACTTAAAATTTTGGCTATCAGTACTAAATTCTTGAAAATGTTTGAATTGTGATACATCCAGAGAAGTCATAAAAGTTTCAGGCTGAAAAGGACCCTAAGATCCTTTGCAGCCTAACCTAATGACACACAAACTGTGGGGGGAGGGGCGAATACTCGAAAGAGGTGGAGTGCAAGAATAAGGGAAAATTCGAATTTCGAATTGGTAAAATATAAAAACCTTTTCTTAATAATTTTTATTTTATCTTCTCTGAAAGTAAAGGATTATTATTGTTATTATTGTTATTATTATTATTATTGTTATCAGTTTCCTTATAGTTAGTTGCCTGTTCCTTATTACATTTTTATATATTTGTATTCCAAATCACGTTTGTATCACTTCTGTTTGTTTTAAATATGATAAATTATGTTTTATTTTTATATATTTGTATTCCAAATCACGTTTGTATCTCTTCTGTTTGTTTTAAATATGATAGATTATGTTTTATTTTTATATATTTGTATTCTAAATCATGTTTGTATCTTTTCTTTTTGTTTTAAATATGATAAATTATGTTTCATTTTTATATATTTATATTCCAAATCACGTTTGTATCTTTTCTTTTTGTTTTAAATATGATAAATTATGAGCGGTTTGAGGGTGGTAGAAAAAGCCACAGATAAGAGATGGAGTTATATTTCGTTACGTTTCGGCACAAAGCCTTGTTCACACAGAATGAAAACATGAGTTAAAATCACAATATTTAAATTCAGACGCTCTTTTCCAAACCTACTGGACGAGGTTAATTACCTTGCTTATTGGGTATCTTCACCTTAGATACCGTGACCTCGCTCATATTTGGTTTCATTTTACCAGTTATTATTATTAATTTTGTTTTGCTGTCTAGAAATAAGGAAATAAGAGTTATTGAAATAATTATATATATATATATATATATATATATATATATATATATATATATATATATATATATATATACACACACACACCTTTATACTGGATATGGAGAAGATCCCTAGACACTGGGGAAATACCGAGCATCTTGAAAAGAGCAAACATTGTCCCTATATATAAAGGAGGGGACAGATCTCAAGCAAAGAACTATAGACCAGTGTCATTGACGTCCCACCTCACCAAAGTATTTGAAAGAATAGTTAGAGAGAAAATTTATGATTTTCTGGAGACACGGGAAAGATTCAACGAAAATCAGCATGGATTCCGATCAGGTAGATCATGCCTATCGCAACTGATAGAGCACTACAACAATATCCTAGATGCATTGGAAGGCAATGACAACTACGATGTTATATACACAGATTTTGCTAAAGCTTTCGATAAATGTGACCATGGTATAATAGGACATAAAATTAAAGACATGGGAATAACAGGCAAAGTGGGAAAATGGATCTACAACTTCCTTAGTGATCGTCTGCAGGTCGTCAAAATTCAAGGCATATCATCATCAGAATCGGAAGTACGCAGCTCAGTACCACAAGGGACAGTACTGGCCCCACTCCTGTTCATTATCATGCTAACAGACATAGACAGCGGAGTAAACAGCAATATTATAGTAACATCCTTTGCAGACGATACAAAGATCAGCAGAAAAATCAGCGATGTATATGACGTGGAGGCCTTGCAGAGGAACACGAAAAAAATATACAAATGGTCAGAAGACAACAACATGTCATTCAACGCCGAGAAATTTCAGCTCTTGAGATATGGTAGAAAAGAAGAACTTAAACAGACTGCATATTATTCTCCAGATAGACAGGAAATTCAGAGAAGCATGAAAGCGATTGATCTCGGGATAATAATGACAGATGATGCGAAATTCGAAACACAAAATCAGATAGCGATAAATAAAGCAAAAAGAGTCGCCGGACAGGTTCTAAGAACGTTCAAGAGAAGGGACAGGACAGTAATGATTCCCCTGCTAAAAACACTGATTATACCAAAACTTGAATACTGCTCAGTTTTGACGTCCCCATATAAAAAGGAAGAAACTAATAAACTAGAAGAAACGCAAAGGCATTTCACAGCCAAGATTGATGGCTGCAAAGAACTCAACTACTGGGAAAGACTACGTAAACTAAATCTGTACTCACTGGAAAGAAGAAGAGAGAGGTACATCATAATCTACATATGGAAAATGATCGAAAAACTGGTACCAAACCTAAAACTAAACCCAATTACCATTCAAACAACACTGGAAAATAGGAAAGGCAGAATGTGTAGTGTTCCCAAATTAAAAGCACGACAAGGGACCTCCTCAACCCTGAAGGAAAATAGCTTGGTTGTCAGGGGGCCAAGACTTTTCAACCAGCTTCCTAAGGACCTCAGAAACGTAACGGGGGTCAAAGTTGAAGTCTTCAAGAGAAGACTGGATGCCTGGCTCAGGACAGTACCAGATGAGCCGGGCGTGCCTGGCTATGTACGGTGGAGAGCGCAAGAAAGCAACTCGCTCCTCCACCAGGCCAGACCTAGAGGCGGGGCCACCAGCTTGACCTCCGTGTGAAGAGAGACCAACGCACGAAACAACATAAGGTTCATAAGGTATATATATATATATATACATATATATATTATATATATATATTATATATATATATATAATATATATATATTGTGCAATAAAGATTGTTTGTGGTGCAATAAAAAAATTATTCAAAATGTTTTTGTTTTTTACTTGTTTACATTCAATTAATATCTTCATACTTTTAGAACTGATTTTTAGAAATTGCAATTACTGTCCAATGCATGTTGCATGTCCGTATAATAAGGGAAATCCCAATATTGATTATGACAATTTCTTTAGTAATTAAATACTTTTAGGTATGTGCCTAATCACATGATAAAGGTAACCTTCATTTTTCTTTGTAAACGCATGGGGAGAGATGGGGCACGAAAATAGACAGGCTCACTAAGGGGATATGACAGAAAAGTTTGCGCACCCCTAACCTAGCGTAAGAAAGTTGCACTTATGTACGTGTGAAACTTTCACGTAGAATTATTATTATTATTATCATTATTATTATTGATATTATTATTAATAATAGTAGTAGTAGTAGTAGTAGTAGTAGTAGTAGTATAGAAAAACAGTGGTGAAAAAAGATTTATAGGAAAGAAAGAAAATATATAATGAAAGGACTAGCTTTAGAATTCATTCACACCATGCGTGCACTTATTTCGTGTACCCATTTACGCATTAGTGGGCACTGGAAAGTAAAAGAACATGAAACGCTAAACTACTTAGTCTAATATACACCATTTTTTTCATAATTATTTTTATTTATTATATACAAGAAGTAATTATTTCATCGCCGCATGATTTCTTTGATAAATGCCAAAGGTCACCACACTGTTAGATTGACTGTTTAAAATGAATACTTTATATTGACATCTTTCGGACTGGAATTACTTAAATAAGAGAACACTGATCTATTGATACACCCTAAATTGCATAGATATCCGTGGACAGCAAGTAAAGACTGTATGAAGCACTGTTTGCATCACAAAAAGTGTTTACAAATAAATTGGAAATAAAAAATAAAAAAAAACATGTAAGTGTTAAAAAATTTTGAATGACCCTGTATTGTTTAATGAAAGTCTACCAATAAATACATACTTGCGAAATTGACATCTAATTAATTTTAATAGAGTAAATTACTTTTATATAAAACGTATTTAGTTTTGGGTTTAAAAATGTAAATACCCCAAGTACACTAGGAAAATTCACTATTACTCATTTGATAAGTTAATACGAAGCCCCCATTACTATTACTAAAACGGGTTAAATTTTTTGCAACTTTTTCATATTTGGGTGTAACTGATTGGTTCCATATCTGTTATTCAATGCGCTGAGTGCGTTCTCGGATATAGTGAGTATAAACTCCAGTTTTCATTGTACTAAACCAGTGGTTCCCAAACTTTTTCGAGTTATTACCCCAGTTTCATATAAATACCTTCATAATGACCCCCACCCTACCTGTACCCCACGTAAAGCCAGTCCCAGTATTGCCACGTCGTTTATTTATGCACTTTCTGTACTTTAGAAGTACTTGCAGAGTACCAAATTACTCCACCGAAAAAGCCAAATTATCCCAATAGGGTAATTTACCTATAGTTTGGGAAACGCTGCACTAAACTGATGAGGAGTCTCCTAATATTCTTGGTGTTTTCTTTTCTTGTAACTTTGCTAGAAAGATCACGCATACTCTCGTTCTAAAAAAGCCTCTTCTCGTAAGAGATTAGGTGTGTTGTACCGGTTCAGCAGTTTTTTCACCACAACTCAGTTGCTGTTTCTGTACAGGGGTCTTCTCCGTCCCTGTATAGAGTACGCTTCTCATGTGTGGGTTGGCTCAACCTACACAGCTCTACTCGATGACCAGATGGAATCAAAGGCTTTTCGTCTCATCAATTCCCCGCCTCTTATTGGCTGTCTTTAATCCCTCTCTCTTCGCCCCATTGTTGCCTCACTCTCTCTTTATTATAGTTATTATAACGGACACTGCTCTCCTAAACACTCTAACTGCGGTTTCCTCCTTTAAGGAGAGCACGCAGTATCAGGCTTTCGACACATTCTCATTCATTTCCTGACCAACTGTCTAACGCAAGGGTTAATCGGTACTCTCAGTCTTTCATCTACTCAATCGGTCAACTCAGGAACAATCTTCCTCAATCCATCTTCCCCCCACCCCGTCTATGACCTCCAATTTTTCATACGCAGAGTGTTGAGGCATCTCGAAAAACCTTGAACCTTGATTTTGGCTCTGTTCTTACTCTTTGGGAGTGGGGCGTTTTTGCGGCCGTTCGCCCTTCGCCCGGCCTTCCTGCATAATATATATATATATTATATATTATATATATATATATACAGGGTGGGCCGAAAGTCTGGATCCATAGGAAAATATTTATTTTAATACATAAATTACAACAAATGGTAAATACTTAAAATGAATATCAACTTTAACTCGTAAATGCGTATCCGTGATACTGTACAATAGTTCGTACTCCAGTATAAATACTCAAATACTTTTTTATTTCAGCCCAGAAATGGCTTCGAATCTAACAACAGAAGACCGGGTAGAACTTGTGCTCATGTACGCAAGACAGGGCGCTACACACAGAGAAGTTGCTACCGAATTCAATAGAAATCATCCTGATAAGCATCCAGTAACACATGCGACTGTTGGCAAGTTGTTTAAACGTTTCAAAGAAACAGGAAGTGTACATGATCGACGGCGTTCTGGTCGTCCAAAAACTGCAACTGATGAAAATACCTCTGCAATGGTATGTGAAACTTTAACGAATAGTCCAGTAAAATCAACAAGAAGATTATCAAATGAAACACGCATCTCGAGAACGTCAATTCGAAGAATTATTAAAAATCATAAATTCCATCCCTAAGTGTCTCGATGTCAGAGGCCGCCAATTTGAGCATTTGTTATAATTTGTTGTTTATACTGGAGTACGAACCACTGTACAGTATCACGGATACGCATTTACGAGTTTAAGTTGATATTCATTTTAAGTTGTTGGTTTTACGTCGTCGTCGTCGGCCTAGGCAAGCTACGGCTTGGGACCGTAGCGCATCTATCCGGTATAGGTTAACCTGGATGATGTAGCCATAAGCACTGCCGCTAGTTAAGTGCCAACCAGTGATTATCTCACTAGCCGTATTGAGTCCGTTAGGCGAAACTGCGACAGTACCAAAGGTGGAAAATATAACCTTTGGTTTTCTATTATTTATTTGTAAAATGGACATGGTATTAGATTAAAATAAATATTTGAATATAAATAATTAACTGACAATTGTGATATATAATTAATTATGTTTACATACAATAAAATAATACAATATACATAAAATTAGTATTAATGTGGTTCACAATTGAATTATGAGGGGTAACTAATTTAAAATGAATTTATAACTATTCCGAAATTCAAGACGGTAAAATTAACATTTAACTTGAAACTAAAATAAGAGTATTCACTACACACTCCCCCACCAGAGAGGAAGTTCAAAGAGTTCCGAACGACACAGATTTCCGCTGAACCTTTTGGTAGCTACATGTACCTCGCTTAAGGTTGATTCCAAAAACGCAGGCTTAAGACGATCGATAGAAACCTTGTCGACCTTGGAACCGCGCTGGATGAGGAATGATTTGCGCGTACGTCGGAGAACTTCATAGGGTCCGTCATATGGACATTGGAGAGGCCGTTTTGGGACAGGTACACGAACGAAAACGTGGGTGCAAGACTGGAGGGCTGGGGAAATAAAGATGTTCTGTTGGCTAGTCAATCGAGGGGAACAGGCTGAAGGGACTGCATGTGAGAGGAAAGTGTTTGAGCGAATTCCGTAGGATCACATGACTTATCCCCTGCAGTGAAGTAGCCACCTGGTAGCCGCAGTGTTGTTCCATAGACTAGTTCAGCCGCTGTAGTCTTCAGATCACTCTTAAATGCAGAGCGAATACCAAGCAACACGAGTGGAAGCTTATCCATCCAATGGGAGTCTTCGTGACACATAAGGGATGACTTCAGCTGGCGATGGAAGCGTTCGACGAGGCCGTTAGCTTGCGGATGATACGCACAGGTATGCGCATGTACTGTACCCAACAAGCTGGTAAACTTCTTCCAAAGCGAAGACTCAAATTGGCGACCTTGGTCAGTGATGACTTTTGTCGGCAATCCAAATCTTGATACCCATCCATGAAGAAAGGCTCTTGCAACAGTGTCCGCTTGGATATCAGGAAGTGGGATGGCTTCAGGCCATCTGGAAAAGCGGTCGAGACAGGTGAGCAGATAACGTTGGCCTTGAATCACTGGAAGAGGGCCAACAATGTCTACATGAATTATTTCAAATCGCTGGGATGGGGCGGAAATGCGTCAAAGGGGGACCTGGTGTGCCTTTGGACTTTGGCACGCTGGCAGGCAAGGCACGTTTTGGTCCAATGTTTGACATCCTTCCGCATCGAGGGCCAAACAAAACGAGAGGTAACCAGGTGTTGCGAAGCACGGATACCAGGATGGGAGGGCTTATGAAGATCCGTGAAGACTGCTTTTCTGTGACATGGAGGGACATAAGGGCGAATAGCAGCTGTTGATACGTCGCAATAGAGGGGCACAGACAATCCTGGCATACTCATTTTCTTGAGGGAAAGTGAGTGAGTGGAGTCTTCTCTGAGCAGGTCTTGTAGTTCCGTATCCTTATCTTGATCCTGTGCAATAGCATTCCACAGTGTAGAGCTGAGGGTAACAGAAGTAATCTCTACTCTTGAAAGTGCATCCGCTGGAGTGTTCAAGACACCTTTGATGTGGCGGATATCTGTGGTAAATTGCGAGATATAATCGAGTTGCCTGATGACTCTGGGAGAGTGGTTACAGCTGTTTTTATTGAAGACAGTGACCAAAGGTTTGTGGTCGGTAAAAACACAAAACTCTCGGCCTTCAAGGAAATGTTGAAAATGCTTCACGTTTAAGTAAATAGCAAGAAGTTCACGTCCGAAAGCACTATAACGCGTTTGGGCTGGCTGCAGCTTTTTCGAGTAAAACGCGATGGGTGTTTGTTGACCGTGAATGGTTTGTTCCAACACTCCACCGATCGCAACATCTGATGCATCGACCGTCAGAGTTAGGGGGGCATCACTGATAGGAAATGACAAAGACAATGCACTATTGATAGCATTTTTGGCATTGTCGAACGCCTGTAAACTATCGCTACACCATACCAATTTCGTTACCTTGCGTTTGTGTGTGATCATAGCGTGTAGAGGAGCAAGAACACTGGCACAGTTTTTAATGAACTTGTGGTAATAATTTACCAAACCTAGAAACCGACGTAACTCACGCTGATTACTTGGCATAGGGTAATTTTTTATCACTTCACACTTGTCCTGAAGGGGAGTAATTCCGTGCTGCGAAATCGTGTGACCAAGAAATTCCAAGGTTGGCTGTGCAAACACACACTTAGATGCATTAATAGTAACACCGTATTGTTCTAAGCGTTGAAAGAGGAGTGAAAGATGTTCCTTATGTTCCTCTTCCGTTGAGCTGGCCACAAGCAAATCATCGATGTAGGCATAAACAAAGTCTAAGCCTCTGGTGACCTCATCTATAAACCTCTGAAAGGTTTGCGCAGCATTCCGTAGCCCGAACGGCATCTTCACAAATTCGAATAACCCAAATGGTGTACAAACTGCAGTCTTGGGAATATCCGAAGGCTCTACGGGAATGTGGTGGAAAGCCTTAACGAGATCTATTTTACTGAAGATAGATTTGCCGTGGAGAAGAGAAGTAAGTCTTGGACATTTGGTACCGGATATCGGTCCGGATGGTTGTCGAATTCAAAAACCGGTAATCCCCACATGGTCTCCAGTCTCCTGACTTCTTCTGGACCAGGTGTAGGGGAGAGGACCAACTGCTTTTTGGAAGGTCTTATTATCCCAAGATCTATCATAAGCTGGAATTCCGATTTGGCAGCTTTCAGTTGTCCGGGGCAAGACGTCTGGGTTTTGCAAACACAGGGGGACCTTTTGTTGTAATGTGATGGGTAATGGTGTGCTTAATGGTATCACCCATCTGCATCGGTTGAAGAATTCCTGGATATCGCTGGAAAAGGCACTGGTACATGGAATTAGGGGGAACGAGGGAAAGTGCAGAGTTCGAGGCGTCCGGAAGGGCAACCTGTTTGGCAAGAACAGAAAGCAGTGTGGCCTGGTCGCATAAGCGTCGCTTGTCAAGATCCACCAGGAGTTTGAAATGCTGGAGGAAGTCAGCGCCGATTATGGGATGCTGCACTTGAGCACAGATGAAAATCCACTTGAAGGATCGGTGAAGGCCCAAGTTTAGTTCACGCGACTGAGTACCGTACGTGGGTATGCGTGAACCGTTAGCAGCGTATAGAGGCGGAGATTCCGAGTGCGTATGACCAGATTTTTGAGGGAATACACTGACTGACGCTCCGGTATCAACCAAGAAATTGACACCAGAGTTCCTGTCCTTTATGAATAACAGGTTGGCAGTGCGAGTACTAGACGCCATTAGGACTCGCTGCTGGGGTTTTCCGACGAAAAATTGCAAGGGGAGATGCACTTCCTAGCCTTCTTTCCAAATTTCGAGTGGTAGAAACAGATCTTCCCGGAACTCGAACGATGCCTCTTTGTAAATCTTGACCGAGAATGGCTTCTTTGCCGTTGATTTTGTAGCAGAGAACAAACGTGGTTGAGTCGTTGACTTAACTCTTTCACTTTCAACTCCAGTTCCGATTGTGTGTTCACGTTGTTGACCGGAGCTGTGTCAATCTCCACTACTTTGTCGGCAGTTTCTGCTAGTTTATCAACTGGAGTAGCAGGATCCATAGTGGCCAAGACACGCTGAGCTGATGGAGGAAGTTTCTGCAAGAACAACTGTCTAAAGATGTCCTTATCGAAGGTTTGTGCGCGTTCGCCTAGAGCGCACTGCATAGCCCTCAGCATTTGAGTGGGCTTACGGTCTCCAAGTTCTTCTTTTGAGATTAACTGATGTAGTTTCTCACGCTCGGAGACAGTGGCGCGGCACAGGATGGCAGACTTCAGATCGTTGTACGGGTCCTCACTCGTGGAAGTAGATACGATGACGTCACGGACTTCAGAGATGATGCTCGCTGGTAGAGAGGACAAAACATGATCGTATTTCGTCCTGCTAGCGGTGATCCTTCCCAAGTTGAATTGTGATTCCACTTGGTGGAACCAAATAAATGGATCACCCGGCCAGAAGACGGGGAGCTTTACGCTCAAGTGGGAGATGGCACCAGCGTCGTCAGGCATCTTCTCCTATGCTTGCTGACGTACAAGCAAGACGACAAGTTACCAACGAAGGAGTGGAGGTTGAGACGAGCGCAGGCACAGAGCGCACGGGCAGGGGTGAGGCAGAGGGCACGAGCGACATTACAGTCTGGTCCTAGTCGCTCGGGTGAAGGGGGTGATGGGCACGAACGACATTACAGTCTAGTCCTAGTCATTCGGGTAAAAGGGGTAATCCAGCTCCGGGGTCACCAATTGTTGGTTTTACGTCGTCGTCGTCGGCCTAGGCAAGCTACGGCTTGGGACCGTAGCGCATCTATCCGGTATAGGTTAACCTGGATGATGTAGCCATAAGCACTGCCGCTAGTTAAGTGCCAACCAGTGATTATCTCACTAGCCGTATTGAGTCCGTTAGGCGAAACTGCGACAGTACCAAAGGTGGAAAATATAACCTTTGGTTTTCTATTATTTATTTGTAAAATGGACATGGTATTAGATTAAAATAAATTTGAATATAAATAATTAACTGACAATTGTGATATATAATTAATTATGTTTACATACAATAAAATAATACAATATACATAAAATTAGTATTAATGTGGTTCACAATTGAATTATGAGGGGTAACTAATTTAAAATGAATTTATAACTATTCCGAAATTCAAGACGGTAAAATTAACATTTAACTTGAAACTAAAATAAGAGTATTCACTACAAAGTATTTACCATTTGTTGTAATTTATGTATTAAAATAAATATTTTCCTATGGATCCAGACTTTCGGCCCACCCTGTATATATCAGGCTCGAAACGTTGTTTCTCTACAGTTTTTAAGTTCGAATTGCTCTTATTCATTTATGTGACCTTGACAGTTAACATCTCGCATTTCATACCTCTTTATTACTGTATTTCATCGTATCCTTTAAATTAAAATGAACATCAGCAACCGCAGCTTCGAATGTGGGTTTTAATTTTCGAACGCTCTTCTTTTAATTTTGTAAATATTTTATTAATGCTAAAGTAAAATTTAATTAGCCTAACTTTCACCTTACCGAGTGAACTATAAGAACTTTTCCCTCTTTCAGTACTCCCAATTCGCTCATTATCTCTACGTTAATTTTGTTTAATTTAACTTTTTTTAATTGAATTTCCTTTAAGAAGCCTTTCCCATCAACGTTAATAGTTGATAAAAAAAAGTGAATGACATCCACTCGAATATAAAACAAGCACCATAGAAAAAATATTTAGGGCTTTTCTATTATTTATTTAATTAACTAATCCCTATGTTTATTTGTAATCGCGTTCGAAAAAACATAATATACGTATTACCATTAATATAATTTTCATTGCTCAAGGTCATAAAAGTATTCCCGCAAGGTAGATTTTGAACCCCTTGAAAATCATCTTAAAGGATGTCAACAAAGTTGATAGTTAATTAAGATTTCCTCCTATAATTTGTTTCAAACTTTACTAATATGACCGAAGGTTATGTTTGGAATATTAGAATTATGACCCAAAAGGTAACTGGAAGATTCAGGGCTTAATAATTAAGAAATAAGCTTTCCGTTGGTTGTTGTTGTTGTTGTTTGACCTTCATAACTCCTAAAGTCATATAACGTGGTGGGGGGGGGGGGACCTACGCTTTATGCGGGATCCGAACCAGAGGTCGCTACGTAATCTGGACATAGACGACAATCCCCCATCCAGTTACAATCAGACCCAATGTCGCTAAACTTCGCTGATCGACGGGAAGTGGTGTTACGACACTGGCCATGACGTAGCCCTTTTTCTTTGGTTTTTTTTTATTATCCTTTAAATTTCTCATCTACAAAATTTTAACTAGCCTTCTTACTTCCAGCTAACCACACCAGCTAACCACACCAACTAATCACACCAGCTAACCACACCAACTCAAAAATGAATTTAATTCATTTACGATCGTTATTGGATTGTAGATGAATAAATGAATTAAAAAATTAATAAAAAACGTTAATTTGAAGTTACATTAATCGTATTAATGAAAATGAAAATGAAAAGGTTTATTGGCAGACTATAGTCCATATGACAAATATTATTAATACAATGACAGTTCATATACTAAGGATAGAAATATATATAAATGATTAGAAATAATACTGTAATGTCGAAGTTAAGTGGAGCTACAGACAGACTTTTTCGTACCAAGAAGTCCATAGCTTAGAGGATAAATGGCAGGACTCATGGATAGCTTGGATGATCGGATTGGTTGATTTTTTAATTCTTTGCATTAGACTGTATTGAGCACGTCTTGTTACCTCCGGGAAGATCGGGACATTGCGGGTAGCAAACATTTGCGAAGCTGAGCATCTCGGGGGTAATTTATGTAAGAGTCTAAACGACCTGTTGTACAGCAAGTTTAGGGTTCTGCCAAAACCTTTTTTATAATTCACCCACAGTTGCTGTCCGTATATATTACTGCAGAAAGTACGAAAGAGCGTGTCTTTCGCTTCACTTGTACAGAATCGAAAGTTCCTTATGGTCATATTCGCTTTAGCACAAAGGCTTCGAGATTGTTTTCTTATATCCGAGTCATCACTCAAGGAGCTGGTAATAGTTTGACCCAAATACTTAAACTCTTGTACTTCCTCAATTACTTCACCATTCATTTTAAACCTTATATCAGCTGGCTGATTACAGCTTTTAGGATGAAATTGCATAACCTTAGTTTTTGTAACATTAAAAAGAATATCATGTTTCTGCGAATACACTTCGCAGACTTTTAGTAGCTGATCCAGACCTTTAACAGAGGGACTTATTAACACCATATCATCGGCATAAACTAAGTTATTTATCCTTGTGTTATCTATACAACATCCCACTTTTGCCTCATTAAGTGAAACAATTAATCCGTCGATATACACATTAAACAGCAAGGAGCCTTGTCTCACCCCGCAAGAGGAGCCAAAACACTCGGATAGTACATTGCCTCACCTAACAGTGAAAGATTGGTGGGAATACCAAAATTTCAATAAATTTAATATGTACATGGGAACCTTCCTGTCTTCTAGTTTTGCAAATAAAATATTATGGTTCACCCTATCATTTGCCTTACTTATAGTTGAATTACCGTCAATGTATTTAGATATTGTTTCTTTAAGTACATAGGTACACAGGTCAGTTGAGTGGGACCTTTTAAAGCCAAACTGATTAGGAGATGTCAATAGGAAATCATTTAATCGGAGTAATAAGAGTTTTTCTAGTAGTTTCGAGAAGCAGGAAGCGACAGCAATAGGCCTGTAATTATTGCTGGACAGAATGTCTCCGTACTTATTTTTGACCAGGGGCAAGATATATATACCCTCATGAACTCTGCAGGGATATAGCTATGAGCAAGCATGGCTGATAGGAGTAATAATATATGCAGACATACTACGTCATTTGCATATTTTAAGTGCTCATTCGATAAGTCATCTACCCCTGATGCAGAACCAGTCTTTAACTCTTTAATTAACCTCTTTACTTCAGAAAATGATATCAAAGTATTTTCCCTTGTCCCTCCCACAATCGTTTCGCTGCAATCTATCTTCTTAAGATTATCCCTACTCACACTGTTAAGAATGTTAGAATAGTAGTTTTTCCACAGCTTTGCAATTTCATCCTTCCCCGACACCCCATCGATTGTCGGAAGGAGGACATTTTTATTAAATTTAAATAACTTAATATATAATAATAATAATATATATAATATATAATATTAATATATAATAATTTATATAAACTATGATACATAATGAAAGTACTTTATATAGCTACGATGCGACTTCCATTAAATTAATACAGAATTTATGAAAATCTTTATCCCGCTCTTGATTCCATTTTTGTAATTCTTTTCTCATATTTTTTTTATAATTATCATAAAATTTCTCTCATTAGCATTTAGTATCTGAAAACAAATCCGTTATTATTGTTATTCCCTAAACTCAAAGTCATTTGGTGTGTGTGTGTGTGTGTGTTATATATATATATATATATATATAATATATATATATATATATATATGAGGCCATTAGAATAGCACAGGCGTATCCCCCTGTTTCCCGATATCCCGTTTTCGCGTAGTAACCAATCAGCACGCTGTATTCCGTGGGTGTGACGCGTTCCCACACGGGGCTTGAGACCAAAACCATCAAACTCGGTTCAGTCGTTAACGAGTAAAAAGTAATAACATTCGCTAATTTTAATAAATGCGTTTATCTCAAAACTTGATTTTCGGGCGTACGCCCTTTCTATTGTATGCCCTTTTTATCGTTTCACTTCGTAGCAGCAAAGATCATTCGACAGAGGGGACCCCTACAACTTTACATAGGATGCGAATCACGGGTCGCTTTATCTGAATTCAGAGGATGGTCACCCATCCAACTAATACCCAGACCTAACGTCGCTTAGCCTCGGTGATATACCTGGAAGCAGTGTTACCACGTGGCCACGACGTAGCCCCTGCTTTTGAAATACGGCGTGTCCATGTCACGACACCACTTCCCTAAATAAGTCTGGGTAGTAGTTGAATAGGTGACAGTCCTCTGCGTCTAGATGATATAACGAACCATAGCTCGGACCCCGCGTAAAGTTGTAGGTCCCCTCCGTCATATGACCTTTGCCATTACGAAGGAGGTTACGCAACTCCAAAAACATATATATAAATCCATCTTCACCACCCTTTGACGTTTTGTACAGAGTGGCCACAAAGTCCCTTTGCAGTGAAATTACAGCATATCTGTATGTTGCCCTTGTTTTTCATGCAAAGGGACTTTGTGGTCACCCTATAGAGTTTTTTAAAGGTCTTGTATAAATTAAATGACTTATTATTTTTTTAATTACCTGAAATTTACCTTAAAATTTCAGTGATTAGTTTAGTTACGTTATGTTTATTATGTAAATACAGTTTTACGTTTTCTTTATATTACACTGGTATGCATCAATTTTGCTGTCGAGGGTTTTGTAAGTGATTCTTATAGAGTTTTTCCTGCTGATTTCGAATCTGCAATCCGTTTTTCTCAATCAGCTCAGGTTATCCGGCTATGGCCTCATAAGTAAAATAGAATTTTTCGTGATTTTGTCAAAGCGGAATTGGAACAGTAACATCTATCATCACTTGTTTCACTTGTACAATATCTTTTTTTACTTTTCAGGCATATAGATAAAATATTTCATAATGAATAGAGCTGTAAAAATGATCCCAATAGATTCTGCTACATATGTGGGACGGTTACCATGCCAAATAACCAGTCCCAAATCACTAAATTTGTGAAGACAATGTATAGAGCATACTTTGGAATTAAGCTAGGGGACCAGGACAAAAATTTCGCCCCTCACATGTGCTGCAAGACGTGCATTGAAAATTTGAGAAGATGGAGCAAAGGCAGAGCGAAATCTTTGCCTTTTGGAATTCCCATGATTTGGAGAGAAGGAAAGGATCACGTGACAGATTGCTATTTCTGCATGACAAACCTCCAAGGTGAGCTTATAAATTTATTTTTTTTAAATATTTTGAAATCCTCGTATGAAACTTGACATAATATTCACCATAATGTAATATTCACCATATATAGCATAATATTCACCATAATGGTAATCACACATTTACATATACATATTGTTATAGAAAATACATTTACACATACATATTGTTATACAAGTTACATTTACATATACAATGATTGTATATTTTCTTTCTTTTTCATTCATATTGTCCCCGAAGGGACAATATGAATGAAAAAGAAAGAAAATATACAGACTCCACCGACCTATTTCATATATTACAGACCGCAGCCTTCCCTCACGAGCCGCCACTGTCTGAATGCTTCTTCTATTTCATATGCAAGTTTTATATCCATGTTTCTGTGTTTCTATTTTCAGGAGTTAACAAGAAGAATAAACACATTGTTGTATGCCCTGACATTCCTTCTGCTATGAGACCTGTACCCCATGGTCCTGGAATTCCAATACCCGACCCACCTCAAACCCTGGACTTCGATGATTCTGATGATGAATCAATGACCAATGCCAATGACCAGTCCCAGTCGTATATACCTCAAAATACCGCTTCAAATGAGCCGAGGCCTCTCAACCAGGCCAAACTTAATGATCTTACCAGGGATTTAGGACTTTCCAAATTAGCTGCCGAGATCTTGGGCTCACGACTTCGAGAGGACAACCTGCTGGCTCCAGGAACAACATTCTCCTGGTATAGGAAACGAGAGGAAGAATTCCGCAAGTTTTTTGCAGTGCACGAAAATACCTCTTCCTTAGTGTACTGCTGCAATGTTGAGGGGCTAATCGAATCCTTGGGCCTGCCATATAACGCATCAGAATGGAGACTATTTATAGACTCGTCTAAACGAAGGTTGAAAGCAGTACTTCTCAACATTGGGAATAGGGTTTCATCAGTCCCTGTAGCACATTCCGTACAACTTACTGAGAGCTACGATAACATGAAAATTTTACTGGATGCTCTCGTATACGACCAACATAACTGGAGGATCTCTGGAGATTTGAAGGTAATACTAATATCATAGGTAAACTATTGCTATTGACTATGTTGTTTTTCCAAAGGTTATTTGAGAGCGTATAAGAACACTTAACTTCCCCACAGAAGTGATACAGTCCAATGCATAGATTTTTTTTATCTGATAGAACAAATTCTCTAAATTCTTTAAATATTTTCATTTTTTTTCAGATTGTGGCATTTGTATTGGGAATGCAAGGGGGATACACGAAATACCCATGTTTCCTCTGCAAATGGGATAGCCGAGCGGATGAGAAGCACTATGCACAGCGTGAATGGGCATCCAGAGAGAATTTTGAACCTGGGCCGCATAATGTCGTTTCAGTGCCCCTTGTACCACCAACAAAAATTTTGCTCCCACCACTTCATATTAAGCTGGGCTTGATGAAAAATTTCATCAAATCAATGAATAAGGAGGGTTCAGCATTCCGATATCTCGAGAGTAAATTTCCTCATATATCTGATGCTAAACTAAATGCTGGGGTTTTTGATGGTCCTCAAATTCGAACTTTGATCAAGGATACTCAGTTCGAAAACGCAATGACTCCAACTGAGAAGAATGCCTGGCAGGCATTCAAATCAGTTAAGCGTAGAAGTCCAGAATACGAGTCCGTTGTCGAAAACTTGATGGAAGCTTTCAAAGCTCATGGGTCGCGCATATCCATAAAAATGCACTTTTTGTGGTCCCACTTGGACTATTTTCCTGAAAATTGCGGGGATTATAGTGAGGAACAGGGTGAACGATTTCACCAAGATATCAAAATAATGGAAGAGAGGTACCAGGGAAACTGGGATATCAATATGCTGGCGGACTATTGCTGGTGTTTGAAGCGAGACGTGCCCGAAGAAAAACACAGACGGAAAGCCAAAAAAACTTCATTCCTTCCTCAATAAACTTTTTTCCATATTCATTGTATGAATAATAGTATTTATTCACACAATGTTTTCATTTTTCACGAGTGTTCTTATAATATTACTCGTATCTACAGTGTTTAAGCTAAAAAAATCAATAAATTTGGGGATAAAATTGGACTTATAATAAATGGCCAATAGAGAAAAAAACCTGACCTGATTGAGGAAAACCAATGTCATTTTCGAATTCAGCATGGTCGAATTATATAATATGAGTTGAAAAAACCCTCACAGCAGACAAAAAAAATTCATATGCATACCAGTGTTATCCGTTACTGCGTGGAAACCATTCAATTTGTCGCTCTAGACCAGTGGTTCCCAACCTAAAGGGGAGTAATGACAACTATTTTGTGCGGTAATGACACGCAAGATCCAGAAGTTATTCAAAATAATATCTAATAATTAGGGTAATGGAGCTGGCTTAGAATTGGGTTTTGGGTAACCATACAAAAAAGGTTGGCAATCACTGCTTTAGACAAATTAAACTGAATATTTGTTATCAGTATTTCGGTGGTACTATAGCGTGATTCCTACCGAAATATTTTCGTTAAAACTAACGAAAATATCACGACTTAACCTAACCAATTATCAAGGGCGTACAGTTGATCTATTATTAATTATAACATTGTTTGTTTCTGGAATAGTATTTACTATTTACTAATAGATCAACTGTACGCCCTTGATAATTGGTTAGGTTAAGTCGTGATGTTTTCGTTAGTTTTAACGAAAATATTCCGGTAGGAATCACGCTATAGTAGCACCAGTATTTCTTATAAAAATCTTTGCTTCTCCATTCACCCCTTTATATATTCCTAAAAGTTCTTTTCTATTCTTTGACATTATCATTTGGACTTGAAATTAACTTTGTTGACAGTCAACAACAGATACTTCTAATTTTCTTAGTTCACACCACGCTTCATAAACTGAAGCAATATTTGTCAGAGGGAAATAACGTCTTTTCTCAGTTCATCTGTGGTAAATTTACATGAGCATTTTATGGCTTTTGGAAATTTTTCCCATGATTTAGTCAATTCTTTTGTTTTAAGTTACTAAAACTTCTTATTCAGCCATTTTAACGCCGGAATTTTTGGTAGGGTTAAGTTGTAGATGCGTGTATTTGAAACGTTACCAATTCGTCCCTTTTGGCGGTACAGGCTAAATAATTAATAGTCACAAATTAATTTATTTAATCAAACCAAACTAAACTCTGAAAAAAATTTACAGAGTAAAGCATTTCAACTAAATTTTATTTTAATAGAAGCATAATGGGTGCTACTGTAGTATGCGGTCTACCGACGATTGGTTAGGTTTAGTCATGATATTTTCGTTAAAACTAACGAAAATACCATGACTAAACCTAACCAATCGTCAAGGGCGATTGACAATGGGATGTAAACAAACAATTAGTAAACAAGATAAGAAGCTATAATTAAAAGGTAGACCGCCGAATCGTAGGTAGACCGCATACTACAGTAGCACCGCATAATGTTGGCGTAGACCTAAATTTATAAAATTACATAAATATTCTCAGAAAATCCTTATCTTTTTTATTATGTAAAGTATTATCTAGTAATTTTTAGTATCTAGTATCTAAGTAGTTTTCGTCAACAACAAAAAACCCTGAAATGTTCCAACAGTGAATCCTAGTATCTAGTATCTAAGTAGTTTTCGTCAACAACAAAAAACCCTGAAATGTTCCAACAGTGAATCCTAGTATCTAGTATCTAAGTAGTTTTCGTCAACAACAAAAAACCCTGAAATGTTCCAACAGTGAATCCTAGTATCTAGTATCTAAGTAGGTTTCGTCAACAACAAAAAACCCTGAAATGTTCCAACAGTGAATCCTAGTATCTAGTATCTAAGTAGGTTTCGTCAACAACAAAAAACCCTGAAATGTTCCAACAGTGAATCCTAGTATCTAGTATCTAAGTAGTTTTCGTCAACAACAAAAAACCCTGAAATGTTCCAACAGTGAATCCTAGTATCTAGTATCTAAGTAGTTTTCGTCAACAACAAAAAAACCCTGAAATGTTCCAACAGTGAATCCTAGTATCTAGTATCTAAGTAGGTTTCGTCAACAACAAAAAACCCTGAAATGTTCCAACAGTGAATCCTAGTATCTAGTATCTAAGTAGTTTTCGTCAACAACAAAAAACCCTGAAATGTTCCAACAGTGAATCCTAGTATCTAGTATCTAAGTAGTTTTCGTCAACAACAAAAAACCCTGAAATGTTCCAACAGTGAATCCTAGTATCTAGTATCTAAGTAGTTTTCGTCAACAACAAAAAACCCTGAAATGTTCCAACAGTGAATCCTAGTATCTAGTATCTAAGTAGGTTTCGTCAACAACAAAAAACCCTGAAATGTTCCAACAGTGAATCCTAGTATCTAGTATCTAAGTAGGTTTCGTCAACAACAAAAAACCCTGAAATGTTCCAACAGTGAATCCTAGTATCTAGTATCTAAGTAGTTTTCGTCAACAACAAAAAACCCTGAAATGTTCCAACAGTGAATCCTAGTATCTAGTATCTAAGTAGTTTTCGTCAACAACAAAAAACCCTGAAATGTTCCAACAGTGAATCCTAGTATCTAGTATCTAAGTAGGTTTCGTCAACAACAAAAAACCCTGAAATGTTCCAACAGTGAATCCTAGTATCTAGTATCTAAGTAGTTTTCGTCAACAACAAAAAACCCTGAAATGTTCCAACAGTGAATCCTAGTATCTAGTATCTAAGTAGGTTTCGTCAACAACAAAAAACCCTGAAATGTTCCAACAGTGAATCCTAGTATCTAGTATCTAAGTAGTTTTCGTCAACAACAAAAATCCCTGAAATGTTCCAACAGTGAATCCTAGTATCTAGTATCTAAGTAGGTTTCGTCAACAACAAAAAACCCTGAAATGTTCCAACAGTGAATCCTAGTATCTAGTCTAAGTAGTTTTCGTCAACAACAAAAAACCCTGAAATGTTCCAACACTGAATCCTAGTATCTAGTATCTAAGTAGTTTCGTCAACAACAAAAAACCCTGAAATGTTCCAACAGTGAATCCTAGTATCTAGTATCTAAGTAGGTTTCGTCAACACAAAAAACCCTGAAATGTTCCAACAGTGAATCCTAGTATCTAGTATCTAAGTAGGTTTCGTCAACAACAAAAAACCCTGAAATGTTCCAACAGTAAATCCTAGTATCTAGTATCTAAGTAGTTTCGTCAACAACAAAAAACCCTGAAATGTTCCAACAGTGAATCCTAGTATCTAGTATCTAAGTAGGTTTCGTCAACAACAAAAAACCATGAAATGTTCCAACAGTGAATCCTAGTATCTAGTATCTAAGTAGTTTTCGTCAACAACAAAAACCCCTGAAATGTTCCAAAAGTGAATCCTGTAAAAGTGGACCGTAAATCGAAAACAGTTCCTTAAATATTTTTTTCGAATCTTCACACACCCATTTCAATGACACAACCACGGGGTTAAGGAGAAAGATATGACAACCTAAAGCTTAAGGACAGAGGGTCGCATAAAAGGATGAAGTCCACTTAAGGTTATGCGCAAACAAATGTTTATGGGTAAACAAATGTTTGCATAAAAGAGAGAACACGTTATCAAGAACTCCTCATAAACAAGGATGAGAGGATTGCGTTGAAGCCTATATGAGATAATATGCAAATCAAAAGCTGAACTGAATAAACAAAGACTTGGTCATCTCCCGTAAAACAAAGATGCTTTTGTGCACGATGTCATCGTGCTTTGACTGATTCTTATTCTGAATGAATCGTGGGGGCTCTCTTGTTTATTCAGGATTGAGCTGGAAATTTTTAAGTATGTTTGCCTTTCATTACGTTCTAATAAGCTTAATCAACTGTATTGAGCTCTTTAGTACACAAAATAAAGACTGGCTTGTATAAACTAAGGTGTGTGCGTGTATATATATATATATATGTATATTGTTTACTTATTTATTTAAACAACCATTCTTTATTTTGAGCGCTAAAGAGATCAATACAGTTCCTATCGTTCAAAAAAACCTCAAGTAAACCTTATGTAAGTAATATGATGGTCGAAAGTAATGCCTCTTATTTT
>JAJOZX010002131.1:155000-287500 GCA_023014485.1 Bathynomus jamesi | reverse complement strand
TGAGCTTTGCAGAAATGATGTTGTTTCCGGATGGACGAAATAGTCGTAGGCCTCAACGGAGATGTACTTCGTGTATGATCAAGAGGAGTTTCGAATGTCGGCGGGCCGGCTGAGATCGAGTGGAGTTACGTGATGAAGGTCGGAGAGCGGGATGTAAAAGTGAAGAGCAAAGAATGAGCAATGAGGAGTGAGTGGTGGACTCGCGTTTTTATAGCCGTGGTCTGATGACTAGAGATTCATCGCGGATTCTGGAATCATCTAGAAGTCGGTATTTTCCATGTGGGTTTCCGCCCACGTGTTTGGATTTTACCACCTTGTTTACATCTTCAAGCCATGAAAAGGATGCGAGGAAAAGGAATTTCCGGTATGCCTTTATATATAATTCTATTTCGATATTATTTATTCATTTATTTTAATTTATTATCTCCAATATTGACCTCATTCATGTAATCGTGCTGTTTCTTATCTAATATAACATTCAAAGTGTCCATTTTTACACTGATAATTAACTCAATAGTGCACAGTCTGTCACTTCACTGATTTTGTTCTGGCTTATGCCAAACGACTTTATTTGCACTCAAAATAGAAATAGACATTTCATTGTCCCAATTTTGTAAATTTTGAAATGTCTAATGCATTAGACATTTAATATTAGTTGAACATTTTGTTTGACATTTCAGTAAGTCAACTGAAATGTCTACATTGTCAAATTTTTTTAAACAATTGGAAAGACTAATCTGAAATGTCTAATGAAATGATTAAGGAATTGTTTAACAATCAATGAAATGTCTAATGCATGAAAGTTTAAGGAGCTTAAGTTGAAATTTATATGAAAAAAAAATTGCTTCACAGCATTACTCTTAAAAACTTTTGACTTTTAAATTTATGTCCATTTTTTCTTGTAATTGAATCTGTATTCCTATCAAATAATTCCTGTAATTTGCATTATCGAAGACATTTGGTAGTTTTAAATACTCAAATTAGTTCTCCTCTAATTCAATGCTTTTTGAGTAAATACATAGCTAGTTCAGCAAATTTTTCCTCAACTATTTTGCTTTTCAGTTCTGGATTCATTTTGGTTGCTCTCGCCCGAACTCTTCCAACTTATTAGGCTCTTTTCTCAAGTATAATCTTTCTGACTTAAAGACTGAACCTAGGATAAGCCTACTGTATATCAAGAGGACTAGGTCTAAGGCTAAGCTCAGGGTCACAGGCTGATTCTTAATCTTGAAAGACTTTACTAGTCAAGGCCTAGCCAAATAAACTGTAGGAGGAGATTGTAGACACCAATCGACTAGGGAAGTACTCCGGGGAGGACGTTAGACAAAAGATAGGGAGTGCTGGAACTCCCGTTTCTCCTGTCACTATCCTCCTTAACTGATCTTTTTCCGTGTCTCATATATCCTGTGAGCAGTCCAGCATGCTCTTAAACATACACTTCTCTCCCTATTCTTCACTACATATACTTGCATCTTACATGCATCTTACACACTAATTTTCCAAATTAAAAAAAAATGGCAACAACTTCAAGAGCCTCGGAGTCACCTGGGGAGAGGACCATAAATGTTCCCACTTCTGGCTCCCTGCTGCCGATAACGGGAACGCAGACCCGGGCAGCGGGACTGGATCTGTTACCGCCCATTCGAGATGTTCTGGCCTCTGCCTCATTCACTTTGCATAAAATTCTGCAACATTCGCGGCCTTTCCTCAAATTTTCAATCTGTTGAACACTACCTCTCCTCCTCTAAATCTCACCTTCTCTTCCTCAGTGAAACTCAAGTGTCTGGGACGACTGACACCAACCCCTTTTCTGTACACCTCTACTTTTCTATACTCAATTTCACTCCTAAGGTGGATGTTGCGTATATGTACGCAATAACCTCACTTGTTTCTCGTATTCCTGAACTCGAACCCCCGAATTCTATACCTTCTGGCTACGGTTTACATGGCAATCTCAAACTAAGTACATCTGAGCTGCCTACCTTTCTCCAAGTTCGACTGGCTATCCCAAATTCTCTGACTACTTCACACCCAAACTGGAATACATTCTGTCGCACTCTCCTTTTGCTGAACTCTCCAATTTAGGAGATTTCAATGTTTACCGCCACCTTTGGCTTTCCTCTCGTTTCACTAACATCCCTAGTGAACTACCTTACAGCTTTTCTATCCTGAATGACCTAGAGCAGATTGTACAGCACCCTCCTCGTATCACCGATTGCCTTGGAGATAGGCCCAACATTCTGGATTTATTTTTCACCTCTCATTCTTCTTCTTACTCTGTCAAACTTTTTCTCCGTTGGGCTCCTCTGACCACAATCTTGTATCTGTTTCCTGTTCTATCGCTCCAATTCAGCCTTTCGATCCTCCCAAGAGGAGGCGCCTTTGGCACCTTTCGTGACGCTGATTTGGAGGCCCTTAGGCAGTACTTCTCTGACTTCCTGTGGAATGATTACTGCTTCCGTGGCCGATGCTCTTCCGAATGTGCTGAGCGCATTACGGAGGTGCTTATCTCTGGCATGTAGGTGTACATTATATATGCTATTCCTACTACTAATGCAAAAAACCTTGGTTTAACTTTACTTGCTCTAATGCTCTTTGCAACAGAGAAAGCTTTCAGAAGGTACCGTCGCCATCCAACTCCTGACTCACTCAGCTTATGTTTCTGCCCGGAATCGTGCACAATCTGTCCCTCGACTCGCCAAAAATTCCTTCATCAGACAAAAATGTGAAAACCAACACAATTCTAATTCTTCTCGCTCTTTCTGGCATCGAGCAAGAACCTCCCAACAACTTTACTTCCTCTTCTTTCGCCTCTTTTCCATTACGACGGCTCATTTGGCATCTCTTCTTCTGACAAAACTGAACATTTCGCTCTAACTTTCCCCTCCAACTCAACCATGAACGATTTCGGTGCTGTTCCTCCATCTCCTCCTCCCTCTGACTGACTTTATTATGTCTGAAATTAAAATCTCTTCAAAGATGTTCTTTCTGCCCTCTTTTACTTCAACTCTAGGAAGGCGTGAAAGGAAGGCCTAGGCAAACTCTTTTGTCTTTGTCTTTTATTTGCTAATTTTCCTTCTTGCTAGATGATCGCTTTCATTCAGCCTGTCACAAAGAAGGTGACCACTCTCAACCCTCTAACTATCGTCCAGTTGCTTTGATTTCTTGTTTGCTAACGTTTTTTAATTTATCCTTAATAGGAAGATTTTTAAACACCTCTCTTCTCGCAGTCTTCTTTCAGATCGTCAGTATGGGTTCCGGAAGGGACGCTCTGCTGACGATCTTCTTGCATATCTCTCTGACTCTTGGTCATCCTCTTTTCGGGATTTCGGTGAAACTTTTGCTATTGTGCTAGACACATCGAAAGCTTTTGATAGAGTCTGGCACAAATCTTTAATTTCCAAACTACTCTCTTTCGGCTTCTATCCTTCTATATGTGCCTTCATCTCTAATTTTCTTCCTTGAGGATCTATAGCTGCAATTGTAGATGGCCACTGTTCTTCCCCAAAAGCTATTAACAGTGGTGTTCCTCACGCCTCTGTTCTGTCACCCACACTTTTCCTTTTATTTATCAATGATCTATTAAGTCGCACTTCCTGTCCTATCCACTCCTATGCCGATGATTCCACTCTTCATTTCTCCACCCGATTCCCAAAGCGTCACACTCAACAGACACTTTATGATTCGAGTAGGACGGCTATGCTACAACTGAACTCTGATCTTTCTCCCATCTCTAATTGGGGCAGAAAAAACCTTGTGTCTTTCAATGTCTCAAAAAACTCAGTTCCTCCATCTTTCTACTCGTCATAATCTTCTACACGACTATCCCCTTATCTTCAACAAGACACGACTCAATCCTTCCTCTGCGTTTAACATTCTTGGCGTTTCCCTTTCTCTTGACCTTTCCTGGAAAGATCACATGTACTTTCTTTCCAAGACAGCTTCTAAGAGATTAGTGTATTGTACCGGCTCAGCAGTTTCTTTACCCCACCTCAGTTGCTTTCTCTGTACTGGGGTCTTATCCATCCCTGTATGGAGTACACTTCTCATGTGTGGGGTGGCTGAACCCACACAACCCTACTTGACCGGATGGAACCAAAGCTTTTCGTCTCATCAATTCTTCGCCTCTTACTGACTATCTTCATTCCCGCAATACTACCTCACTTTCTCTTTACTATCGCTCTTATAACGGACACTGCTCTTCTAAACTCTCTAACTGCATGCCTCCCACTTTAAGGAGGGCATGCAGCACCAGACTTTCTACACATTTTCATTCCTTTTCTGTCCAACTCTCTAACGCAAGAGAGTTAATCGGTATTTTCAATCTTTCATCTACTCAACCGGTCAACTCTGGAACAATCTTCCTCAATCCATTTTTACCCCTGTCTATGACCTTCAAGCTTTCAAACGCAGAGTGTCTAGGCATCTCGAAAACCGCGGACCTTGATTTTTGCTTTCATCTTCTTCTATAGGTGGGGGGCGTTTTGGGGGGGGGGGGCTTTTTGCCCTTGGCCCCTCCTTCCTGCATAAAAAAATAAAATTAATAAGCGCATTAAAGACACTTAGAAGACCTAATCTTACATGACATAAATGAATAAATGCACAACTGTGGTAATTGTTTTCGTCTCTTTTCGAGATTTACAAACACTAAATAAACTGAGTCACAATTTCAAAATATTTTTAACTACAATGCGCATGCGTCTAGGCGCAAAGATAACGATTGGTTTTGTTTGACCTCCTTCGCAACATCTAAGGTCATATGACGGAGGGGACCTACAGCTTTACGTGGGATCCAAACCACGGGTCGCTACATAGTCTGGACGCAGAGGACGGTCTCCCATCCAACTACTATCCGACCCAATGTCACTTAATTTAGCTGATCAACGGGAAGCGGTTTTACGACATTGGCTACGACGTAGCCCTTAGCGCAAAGAATAGATAACTAACTTTATATACAAAGTAAATGTTTAATTTTTATCCCTTTATATATTTGAAACATTTAAGTACCGTTTTCAAATATTTGAAATATCAAATAAACATTTCAAAATAATTGTTATTCACTTCAGAACAGAGCTGGGCACTTGCGGCATATTGCGGTACTGCGGTACTGCTGCACTACCAAACCGGTACCAAACCGGTACGCGGAAATTTGAATGCGGTAGCGGTACTGCGGTACTTTCAGCGATCCTTTGCGGTACTGCGTTATGCGGTTCCGGTTTGCGGTTTGCGGTAGTACAGCAGTACCGCAGTACCGCAAAATATGCCGCAAGTGCCCAGCTCTGCTTCAGAAAGTTAAATTCATTATGAGATGTTGAGTAGACTTTTCGTATATATAACCAAACGTCTAGTACAGTGTTTCTCAAACGTTGGGTCGCGACCCTCCGGGTCGTAATTTGTTTACCCCTGAAGGAGTGATTTGTGCGCAAAAAAAACAACCCGCTTCGTGAGCTTCTATACCCTGTAGGGATAATAAGGGGTCGCGCCGACCTAAGACTTTGACACGGGGGTCGTCGGGCAAATCCGGCTGAGAAACACTGGTCTAATACCATTTAGAGTGTACTCTTAGAAAGAGCATTAAGCAGTAAAATCTTAAATTATGCGTTAGACCAGTGGTTCCCAACCTTTTTTGCATGGTTACCCAAAACCCAATTATAATCCAGCTCCATTACACATTATCACAATATTAATTTTATAATTTTTGGATCGCGTGACAAAATAGTTGTCATTATGCGAGTGGGGTAATTTACCCCTAGGTTGGGAACCACTGCGTTAGAGGGTTAATGCCGGCGTATATACTTTTATACCCGCTTTGTCACATTTCAGGAAAGAAATTTTAAAAAATGGTAAAATATAAAATTAATCTTTAATTCAATAAAACATTTCAAATATGATAACAAGAAGTAAAAAAAATAAAGAAGAAATGTAAATATCAAATATAAAATGTGTCCTAAAAGTAGTTACCAGGAAAAATACACTGAAACTCGTAACGATGAAAAATACATTGAAACTCATAACTCGATGAAAAATACATTGAAACTCGTAACTCGATGAAAAATACATTGAAACTCGTAACTCGATGAAAAATACATTGAAACTCGTAACTCGATGAGAAATACATTGAAACTCGTAACTCGATGAAAAATACACTGAAACTCGTAACTCGATGAAAAATACATTGAAACTCGTAACTCGATGAAAAATACATTGAAACTCGTAACTCGATGAAAAATACATTGAAACTCGTAACTCGATGAAAAATACATTGAAACTCGTAACTCGATGAAAAATACATTGAAACTCGTAACTCGATGGAAAATACATTGAAACTCGTAACTCGATGAAAAATACATTTATTTCTGGAATAATATCAGAAATGTTCCCCCATCCAATTCAGGCATTGATTAATTACATTATATTACATTACATTAGTCTGGTCATTGAAAATCTGAAAGTAATTTGAAACCTTAAATCCATACACAGTACTTGCATAAGGTCGAATGTCGGGATTATAAAATTCTGATTTTGTTCATGTAACGCTTAGGCCTATTATTTTTTATTACCTAGTACCTGAGTACCAAAGGTTTACTTTGCTAAGTTTTTCACAGAAAATAATTTTTTTCCTTCTATACATAAAAATATTATCGGATCTTTTCCGTTTGACTGCCGCCATTGAAACATAATTAAACTCCAGCCTTCTTTAGTTAGCTTTATAAGGCTAACTAACTTCTACTGTTTCAAATAACTTCAAAAAGAAGTTTTGAAGACTATATCTTCTATCTGAAGAAGTTACGTATCATTAAAAGAAGTTATTATATCATCTAACAAGAAGCTCTGATACCCAAAAGAATGAAAAATTTCCCCAAAAATGCATCCTCGAAAACAAGTTATAAATTTAGGTTTCATTCCGAGTATTCAGAACAAATAAAAAGTTTATCATCTATTTCTGAAAGCAGTGCAATTGAGATGATTGCTTAAATCATGCAATCTTAAACACTCTTAAACAGTTGCGAAATATATTACCAACTTCGATTCTCGATGATGGATGCCATATCAGCTTTTAATTAACACATTCACCGCCAAAGACGAGAAATCTCGTCTTGAACGTAAACATTCTAAGCCTTATTCTGGTATATTTTGTTTAGAGATATCTTTAGTTTTAATTTTTGTTTACATTTTTGGTGAGACCTTGTTTGTAGTTGAGTAAAAACTTGCAAAAATGCTGGCAGTGGCTGGTTACCTCCTTAAAAAGTGTTGGCGGTGAATGTGTTAATTAAAGAGGAGCTTAATAAAAATTTTGCGTTTTTTTAAAAAATTCTAGTTTTGCTACGCAACAAATCGACATTAATATACCTCTTTGGAACATATGAATAGGGAATTGATGTAAATTTTAATGGCTTATTTAACTATTTCATGATAGGCCAAGTTTGAGCCTTAAACAAGCTTGAGGCACAGCATTTGACGTGGACTGTAACAATCGTACCAATCTGCATAACCTTCATGATTGATATCAACACAATCTTGATGACCAGTATTTCCATCATTGGCATTATTATCGATGAAGGACAGTTTGAGTGGACCGTCAATATATGCTGAAAAGGATCCAGAAAAAGTATAAATTATTATTTGTTCCTCTTTTTTTTTTTTTGGAAGCTCCTTCAATTCTGAAGTAATCCTTATTTAGATGTCGAGTAAAAGAAGAGTATGAAACAAATTTGTCACATTACAGTATTTTAAGTGAAGCAAACTTAATGTTTACGAGTTTCAAAAGCTTTTCATAACCATTTGATTATTTATTATTAAGAAGTAAAATTACTGTAAACAGAACCAATGGTTATGATAATGATAAATAATAAATTATAATGATAAATAATGAATTATAATGACAAATAATTATAATGATAAAGGGTATTTCTCTACAAACTTCTGGGTTTTCAATTCAATAAAACTAGATTGCAATTAGTGAAATATTCATACTTATTCTATTTGAAATACCTGTTTGATCATCCCACTCTGCATCACCTTCGTTAATGATATCACTGAGAGGAATCCATCCAAAACCATGGTTTTTCGTTGTTCTTTTCACTATATATCGGAGGTCCTCCTATGTTGAACAAATTTAAAATAAGGGACATATTGAAGAATAGGGACCCCAGCCTTCTTTAGTTAGGCTTATAAGGCTAACTAACGAAAATATCACGACCTAACCTAACCAATCGTTAGGTTAACTGTACGCCCTTGACGATTGGTTAGGTTAGGTCATGATATTTTCGTCGTTAGTTAGCCTTATAAATAGGCTGACCATACGTACCGTTTTGAACGGGACAGTACCGTTTGTTTTATATTTCCTGGCCGTCCCGTCGTTTTAATAAAAATGTCAATTTTGTCCCGGTTTATGTACTTACTTTTTCATGAATACAGAATATTACATAACCCCCGTCCCTTTTTTGCCATCCCAATGTCCCGTTTTTGTCTCAAGGAAATATGGTCAGCCTACTTATAAAGCTAACTAAAGAAGGCTGGGGTCCCTATTCTTCAATAGCTCCAAAATAAGAAGTGAAATTTTACCTTAATTCTAAAATTCAAATATTGATTTAAAAATTTCTTCCTTTATTAGGGTTTAATACCATATATATTTTAGTACCTGTGATTTGGGAACAAATGGACTAGCGCCGTGAGAAATGCAACTCTTTCTCGCTTTCATGTAGCTCATGGCTGCAGTCAGGTAGAAACTTGTTTTTTGACCCACTGAAAATAAAAAGAACGTTACTCAACACGCGAAAATGTAATTTAGCTATATTCAAATATACTGTATTAAAACGCGAATAAACCTCCTTAGAAACTAGTGGGTTACCCTTAGACACAGTAGATGATGTTCGAACTGACTTTGAAGATGGTGCTGCTGTTACAAGGGGAGATTTCAGACTGGTAATTTCATTCTCTTGAAAAAAAAGAGGTGTCTGATTTTATATGATAATGATAAAATATATTGCCAGGAGACGAATCCCGTAAATTGAATAACATATAATATAAATTTAACTATATATTGAATAAAAGATAATTTCATTTGTAACATATAGGAAAATTTCTTTCTATTTACCCACCCATTTCGATCAGTCTTGTGTTCACTGAACACTTTGTTTCATTTATTGCAGACCATAATTCCAATATTTCGTTGGTAACATCTTCTCGAAACGAATATCTACTTCCTGGAAAACAATAACAACATATTTTGAATAAGTAAATAACAAAATGAAATAACCGTATAGCACCACGCTTCTCAAACTAGGGGTCGCGACCCCTCAGGGGGTCCCGTAAATATTATTGGGGGTCGCAGAAACATTTGAAAATATTATTTTTTTCATAAATATACAGTGTTAGTACCTATTGCTTTTATGACATTGAGTGAAGGGTCGCGAAAAAATTTGTCTGATCCAAAGGGGTCGCAAGTGAAAAAAGTTTGAGAAGCCCTGGACTATAGCAGTAGCACACATTACATCAGAACTATTCGTATGAAATGTAATATTTAATACATGACTGTTATATGCTGAAAATGAAATATATATTTACGTAATTCATTGAGCGACAAGACTAAAGTGGCTTTTATTAGCTTTGCCATTTTATTTGTGGTTGATTTTTTGTCATCAATAGTATCAGGCAAGGCTTCAATACTAGTACGAAGTTTGTGAATCTTAGTTGTCACGTTTTGTCGTCGATAATCTGGAAGTATAATATAAAAACGAGTTTAATAAGGAAATAACGTTTTTAAAACTTAGAGTAACTACTGAGTGACTGGTTACGTGTATGTGAGAGACTCATTAATGTATCCTTGGTCTTGCAATAAAGCTGAAGATAAACAGGAAAGTGGTACAGAATATAATGCTTATTTTTTAATGTAGATGTCAGTGTATATTATTTCCATCAGTAATGATGTTCGGAAAGGTGTGATGTGAAAAAATTAATTGGGGATGAAACTAGAAAAAAGCATGTTACGTTGTTATGGTCATGTAGAGAGAATAAATAATGATATAACTGTTAAAAAGTTGTAAGTAGGTGAGGAAGTGTGAAAAGAAGAGAAAGGCAGCGTAAAAGATGGAAGGATGTAGTTAGTAAATGTGTGAATAAACGTGTAGTTGATATGAATGCGGTACAAACAGGAGGGAATGGAAGCGGTTTATGAGAGGTGTAAATGGAGCCGTTGGTTTCACCTGACGTACCACTAAATACATACTCCCAGCCTTGTCATGAAAGGTAACACTGAATCCCTAAAGTTGGGGCAGTACCTTATTCTTGGAAGTGATTCCTGTATATCCTTGAGTGTTTTGTCTCGAGTTCATTTGTCGTGCTCCCCCACAGTGTGAATAAAAAATGGATTATTAAATAATGTATGTATGTTTACCTTTATTTCCTCATCTTTATACGAATATGAAGGACCTCAGAGTCGGAGATATTCACCTTTTCGATGGCCAAGATATTTTTTTTAATGCTATGGGTACTTCATTTAAACCTAATTAAAATAATTCAACCTTACCTTCGAGTAATTGGATGAACTTAAAAATGGGCTTTGTCCACTTTTATTTTCTCCTAATTTGCATTTAATATTTGCCAAATTAGTATAATCTATCCTTTAAACAAAGGAGTTTTAATAAAGAAGCAAACAAATTTGGGTGCTACTATAGCGTGATTCCTACCTGTGACTTCGATACTATAGGGTGATTCCTACCCGTTTTGGTTCGAAACTACAGTACTGTAGAGTGTGATTCCTATCCAAGGTATAAATGAAAATATAATAAATATAAAATGCTATTTATTATTCAATTTTATTTATTTAAAAAATAGTTTCGGTGCTACTATAGTATGTGGTCTACCTACGATTGGTTAGGTTTAGTCACGATATTTTCGTTAAAACTAACGAAAATATCACAACTAAACCTAACCAATCGTCAAGGGCGATGGACATTGGAATGTAAACAAGCAATTAGTAAACAAGGTAAGAAGCTATAATTAAAAGGTAGACCGCCGAATCGAGGTAGGAATCACGCTATAGTAGCATCCAAATTTGTCCATCAACATAAAGTGTCTCAAACAAATGAAAAGTCCATTCAAACATGAAAAACCCCTAGCTATGATCTAAAATATAAAGTAAAGAGAACATTTAGGATTTTATGTATTAGTTATTTAGTTTATTTATAATTTCAAATAGAACAGACGGATCACCTGAAGATCAGGGACCCATGTATTCTTGGTTTTTGCTTTACAGTACCAAATATAATAATAAATTAAATTAAATGCCCGGTTAGGTCAACTGTACGCCCTTGACGATTGGTTAGGTTAAGTCCACACCTTACTCTAACAAAGATATCATCCAACACATTGAAGGGGAACTTAAAGTGAATGACGCGGACATCAGCGTTCGTCTCGTGGAAGGCGAAGAGGAAGATGAACAAGTGCGGAAGGCGGAGGTTGCGAGGACGAAAATGTTAACTCAATTTAGCAGGAAGAGGAAGGCTGGAGGTAGAGGAAGAGGCAGGTATAGTAAGAGAAGGAAATATTGAAGCATCCTCTTACCTAAATTTTTTTTCCTTGAAAGAAAGCTTTTTTTTTTTTTGTATTAGGAAAAATCACATGTTTGTCTTCCAAGATTCTTTTGAACAGAATGGCATTAAGTTAAAAATTTTATTTTCAGTTTGAAAATATGAATTATTATTACTAAAAAGTTTTATCTTACCCATATAATAATAATACCTTAATTAATAATTGTTAGTCATGATTTATGTGTTATTAATTAATGATAATAATAATAACTTATTTTTAATTAAGATCCCAGTAAAGCCTAAAGCTTAAGGGCCAAATTAAATAAAATGAACAAAAAAATTTTTAGTCGTAATATTTTCGTTAGTTTTAAAGAAGATATCATTTGGTAATTGAGGCTGGGGGCCCTGATCTTCAGGTAATCCGAACAGACATACTGTACATTACTTTTAATAGTTTCGCCGTTACTCAAGGCTATTGCGAAGAATCCCACAAGGTAGATTTTTGCTCCCCTCAGAAACATCTGCAAGGAAAAGAATTTCTATAAATTAAAGTTAAAAATAAACGTCTTTAGGTATTAATATTCTACATTATTATTTATTTGTAAAATTAAAAGTAAGTTATTTATATATGAGGGTTAACTTCATCATTTGAGAAATGACATTGCAAAGTTTATTAGCCTCAGACTTTAATAGTTAAGAAATGTTTTCCTTTTGTGATTGAAGGATTTCCAATTTCCCTCTAAGAGAGTTTAACTAACTTGTTAGGTTGTAATTTCAATAAGTCTACTTCCAAATTCTTTCTTATTAGCTCAGTGGGTCTAACCATTATTTGTTATTAATACTTTGGGATCATCTGAAGATCAGGGCCCCCAGCCTTCTTTAGTTAGCCTTATAAGGCTAACTAACGAAAATATCACGACCTAACCTAACCAATCGTTAGGTCAACTGTATATCCTTGACGATTGGTTAGGTTAGGTCGTGATATTTTCGTTAGTTAGCCTTATAAAGCTAACTAAAGAAGACTGGAGGCCCTGATCTTCAGATGATCCATACTTTGTTTTGTTGGCGCCATTAAACAAACTTGGATATAAAACTTCAATGAGTTTTTCCTATAGCTTCCAACTTTGTATTGAATTAATTCATACTGGGCTGAAAACATTATCTATACACAATTCCTCATTGGATTTTTAAATATTTTGTGCATGGTTATATCTCCAGTTTTATGTCGGTAATATTCGAGTTTCGAATTTTTTCATTATTACCTTCAAAACCCAATTGATTAATTTAGATATTTTCAAAATTCAATGTGGCTAATTTAGAGTTTGTGGTAGGATATTCACACAAAATTGAATCACTGTGAGTCCACTTTCGTCATTCGTTTAGGCCGGAATTTTTTGTAGGATTAAATTATGAATGCGTGTATTTGAAACGTTACCAATTTGTACCAGTCGTCCTAAAAGGGTTACTATAAATTTAATTTCCTTAATTAATTGCTTAAAATTTTACCTGGACACATTGAATTTTGTTCTGAGAGTTCAAGACATAGTTTAAGTTAAATTATATTCAGTTATGCACTTTTGTAGTGCATTTTCGTGCTTCCTTTAAGTTTCAGGGGACTACATCGTGGTCACGTCACAACTCCGTTACCGTTACATCAGTAAGTTTAAGCGACGTTGGGCCTGTCTAGTATGTTCATGGGTAACCGCCCTCTGTGCCCAGTTGATGTAGCGACCCCTTGGTTCGGATCCAACGTAGAGCTGTCCAGCCGATCAGCCACATGACCTCTACCTTTACGAAAGAGGTTAAGCAACACAAACATTATCATTATTATTATTATTATATTATTATTATTATTATTATCATCATTATTTCGTTTCCTGTCATTGCATAGGATAGCAAGTATGTACTGTAGTATGTACATTTCTGGAAAAAAGTTTGTCGAAAAAATAATCCATTGAAGGCCCCCAAAATTACACATTGTTCCAAAAGAAGTTGGGGATGACAAGGATGGAGATCCGAAATTTTTGGATCTTTTCCTTTATAGTCCCCCCCCCCCCTCAACAAACCAATTTCTTCTTTTCAGTTAGTAACAATTTTGACACAGACAACATAAAAACGAACAAAAAAATTTAAGGACCTTTTCCAGTTTGTGTACCGTTTTTCATACCGTTTTTCATATAATTTTCATATAATTGGTTAGGTTAAGTAGTGATATTTTCAGGGTTGGCAAAAACCCAGCAAAAACCCAACTGGGGTTTTGGGTTTTTGCTGGGGTTTTGGGTTTTTGCCAACCCTGGATATTTTCGTTAAAACTAACGAAAATATCATAACAACCTAACCAATCGTCAAAACGGTACATAAACTGGAAAACGTCCAAATTTAAAATATAAAATAATGTATTCAATTTTTCTACGGGAAAAATTATTGAATGCCCGGTTAGGTCAACTGTACGCCCTTAACAACTGGGTAGGTTAAATCGTGATATTTTCATTAAGACTAACGAAAATATCACGACTTAACCTAACCAATCGTCAAGGGCGTACAGTTGACCTAACCGGGCATTCAATTAACCTAACTAGTTGGTTAATTTTTGCATTCACATCTCATTCTAAAGTTGTAGGGTGGGATATTTTTGCTACCTGCACGAAGGCCGGTAAAACAATAGAGTGCTATAAAGGAAAAGTTCCAAAATTTTTTTGCTATATATATATATATGCAGTAAAACCTCTCAAGTAACGACACTCCACTATAACGAAACTTCTATTTACCGAACACCTTGGGCATTTCGAAAACTTCTTATCGAAAACACATGTACGTGTTCGTCTCTACCGCCATTCCCCTGATCAAGAAAGTAAGCGGCATGCCGATTGGCTGATACCTAAAAGTTGATGCGTAATTGGCTAGAATGTTTCTTCCTCACGGAGAAATACTTTTAAATACTTAAAATACTTTTAAATAATTCATTTAATATACTGTGTATATATATGTATATATGTGTGTGTGTGTGTGTGTGTATATATATATATATATATATATATATATATATATATATATATATGTACACCGTACTATATAAATTATGTGTAAATAACTAATGAGAGTATAAACAGATCATTAAAATATACACTACAATATCGACAAAGGGAAACCTCTCTTGAACAACAGCTATTTGGCTTCTATATTTCGTTATAGAGAGGTTTTAATATATACAGGGTGTCCGAGAATTATCTGTACAATTTTTGGCTGTTATTAAAAGTCAACCATGAAGTGTAGAAATTCCAGTGTTATCCCATTTTACAGAGAATCTCATTAAATTTTTTCTAATACCACGTTTTGACAAGTTTTTTAGAAATGTACGCGGGTGACAGACATTGATGATTTAAAAGCAAGAATCACAGCTGCTATTGAGCGAATTGATGTGGATATGCTGCAGCGTACATGGCAACATTTGGAGTATCGATTGGATGTTTTGCGAATCACTAATGGTGCACATATCGAATGTTTGTAACAACGTTACTTTAATAAAAGAAACTTTTGAAAATACAGATTCTAAATAATCTTGTTTAAGAATTTTACGTGTGTTATCAAGAATTTTATTAAAAGATGAAATTGTACAGATAATGTTCGGACACAATGGAATTTCTAAAAAACTTGTCAAAACTTGGTATCAGAAAAAACTTAATGAGATTCTCTGTAAAATGGGACAAGACTGGAATTTCTACACTTCATGGTTGACTTTTAATAACAGACAAAAATTGTACAGATAATTCTCGGACACCCTGTATATATATAAATAAGTTACCTTTGTTTATTAATAAAAACAGATATGTAAAGAAGATTTAATTTTTGCAGAAGGCTAAAGCATATTTGCAGCTACATTTTGTTGATTTAATACAACAAAGATTTTCGTTATAAATTTAAATTGACATTCCGTATCTCCATCCGTCATTAAGAGCATAAACTTTATTCAGCTATGGAAGCCGAGGAGTGTGTGTGGGGAGGTGGGTGGGGGGGAATCAATTGGAACTACTTTTTATTTCCATTTTACTTTTATTTGTGTACTTTACTTTTTGTGAAAAGGGGCGTGTCTCGGAAAACCTAATATATATAGTCTGTGTGTGTGTATATATACTGTATATATATATATATATATATGCATATAACTGCAATGACCGCGCAGTATATAAATGAATAGAAACGACATAAGTGTTAAGGAATGTTTCTGCACACGAGGAGAGATAACGAATAATGAAAAATGAGGCGAACCGCCCGGGAATCGAACCCAGGGCCTTCCAATTGCCGGTTGGACGCTCTACCATTATGCTACGGACCTCACTCAATCACAAATCGAAATTCTCCCACATAGGGCAGAAACCAATGCCCTGAGAGGGCACCCTCGCAAATCGTGAATATGCGCATATAACTGCAATGACCGCGCAGTATATAAATGAATAGAAACGACATAAGTGTTAAGGAACGTTTCTGCACACGAGGAGGAGAGATAACGAATAATGAAAAATGAGGCGAACCGCCCGGGAATCGAACCCAGGGCCTTCCAATTGCCGGTTGGATGCTCTACCATTATGCTACGGACCTCACTCAATCACAAATCGTTATCTCTCCTCCTCGTGTGCAGAAACGTTCCTTAACACTTATGTCGTTTCTATTCATATATATATATATATATATATATATATTAGGTAATCACTTACGAAGAAGCGAAGGCGTGTTATAACGCTGTTTCTTAACAATGACGATATTTTTAAATTCTTAACTTTTGGGAGACCTTTTATGCGGAACCCTACGTTATATATATATACAGCTATCCCCCGGTTAACGACCTACTCGTTTATCGACCACCCGCGGATACGGCCGCGACCGATCATACCGATTTTTGGAAATCATACAATGTTTTGCATTGTATAAAAAACATTGCAACTGCTTGGGAGGATGTTACTGCGAAGTGTATGAAAGGCATTTGGAAGAAGTGCCTAAAACGATCTGTGGGTAATTTCGAAGGCTTCGATAAGTTTGAAAATGTCGATGAAATTAATAGAAAAATAGTGTTACTCGCCAATACCCTCAATTTAGAAGTAGAAGTGGAAGATGTGGAAAACTTAGTGGAATACCAAGAGGGAGAGCTGACAAACGAAGAGCTGATAGAGTTGGAAGAACAACAGCATTTGGAGGAAGAAGAAAGAAAAGAAGAAAAAGAAGAAGCACCAAAGCCGTAAAACAAGGCTTTCGTTTACCGACCATTTCGTTTACCGACCTGGTCGTCGGAACGGAACCCGGTCGTTAAACGGGGGATGGGTTTGTTTAACCTCCTTCGCAACATGTAAGGTCATATGACGGAGGAGACCTACAGCTTTACGTGGCATTCCAACCACGGGTCGCTACATAATCTGGACGCGGAGGACGGTCTCCCATCCAACTACTACCCAGACCCAATGTCGCTTAACTTCGCTGATCAACTGGAAGCGGTGTTACGACATTGGCTACGACGTAGCCCATATATATATATATATATACTACAAAATTTGCACAGAAACTGCGCAATGTGTAATTTAGCAAATTTACAACAATATTACTCCATTAACTGTTTGTTCATGCATCTCTTTTGAGAAGACTCAAAAATTTCTTCCTATCCTTTGACTACAGTCTTACAATTTTATTTGTCAAGCATTTATCTTAATGATGAGTGATGGGTTCCTTTCCACATCATTCAAATATTCTTTTCTACGCTATAATGTAGTTTTTTTGGGGGCAGATTATTGGCAGTCAATTTACGAAGAAGTTTTACGACTTTGCAAATTTTGCTACGAATATTATTACGAATATTATTATTTCTTAAAGCCTAATTTGACTAATTTAGTAAGTCATCAAGGGTTAGATAAAGAAATTAAGAAGGAAACCTACAGTATATACAGACATCAATTTGAACATTTGTTTTACTCGTAGTTCTACTTTTTTAAATTTAATTTAAAATAAATTTTCCTATAAGACCGAACTTATTGGACACCCTGTATATTTTCCAAAACAACGTATTACTACGTACGTTTTAAATTAACGCAACCACGCTGATGTATAAAACCAATATCTAAATTTTTAGAGATCGTATAAAATTTGAAAAAATATTTGTAAAAAACTTACCTCCCTTTTTTTTTTTTTTTTTTTTTGTTAAAGATTGTATCACTACAATTTTGAGGACTTTACTCACAAATAAAAAAATTCATCTAACGTCCTAACTTTGAATCTTCAAATGATAAACTGAGGGTAAAACCTAATTCAGTTCCTTAAAATTTGAAAAAATATTTGTAAAAAACTTACCTCCCTTTTTTTTTCTTTTTTTTTTTTTGTTAAAGATTGTATCACTACAATTTTGAGGACTTTACTCACAAATAAAAAAATTCATCTAACGTCCTAACTTTGAATCTTCAAATGATAAACTGAGGGTAAAACCTAATTCAGTTCCTTAAAATTTGAAAAAATATTTGTAAAAACTTACCTCCCTTTTTTTTTTTTTTTTTCTTTTTTTTGTTAAAGATTGTATCACTACAATTTTGAGGACTTTACTCACAAATAAAAAAATTCATCTAACGTCCTAACTTTGAATCTTCAAATGATAAACTGAGGGTAAAACCTAATTCAGTTCCTTAAAATTTGAAAAAATATTTGTAAAAAACTTACCTCCCTTTTTTTTTTTTTTTTCTTTTTTTGTTAAAGATTGTATCACTACAATTTTGAGGACTTTACTCACAAATAAAAAAATTCATCTAACGTCCTAACTTTGAATCTTCAAATTATAAACTGAGGGTAAAACCTAATTCAGTTCCTTAAAATTTGAAAAAATATTTGTAAAAAACTTACCTCCCTTTTTTTTTTCTTTTTCTTTTTTTTGTTAAAGATTGTATCACTACAATTTTGAGGACTTTACTCACAAATAAAAAAATTCATCTAACGTCCTAACTTTGAATCTTCAAATGATAAACTGAGGGTAAAAACCTAATTCAATTCCTTAAATACAATTTTTCCTAACCGTCACGCTATTCACAATGTCACAATCCCCTTCGAGGAGAGGTAAGAGGGTTTGGGGATTTTTTAAGCTTGATAAGCGAGTGACGACAAAGGCCCACAATGTTTATGAGAACATTTACTTCAATTAAGGCCACGCAATTTGTAACTGCTATTTTGCCTTGTACACTGCGACACGCAAGAAGGTAATGTATGATGGTATCAATCAAGTCTCTAAGAACGACGCATTAACACGGATGGGAGCAATGTATTGAAGGACATACAAGCTAATATGCAAATCGAAAGCTCAATTGAAAAAAATGAAGGCTTAATCGCCTTTCTTGGAAAAAAAAAAATGTCTTTGCGCATGATGTTATTGTGCTCTGATTGACTTAATTTGCTCTGACTGCCTAGTGGGACTTTCCTTTGGGCACTTAGGACTGGGACGTTTTACACTTAACCATTGCTTGCTGGTCATTTTCTTTTAATAATTTTACTGGGTTTTATTAATCTCTTCAGCACATGGGCTGATAATGAACGGCTGAAATATATATATATATATATATAACCTTCATTAACCTTTGCTTCAGACCCGAATTGTTCATTCTGACGAAGGTCAAGTTTGTCATTCCACCTTAGACCTGCAGTTTAAAGTGGAATCCGAACCACGATCCACCACGGACTATCAGAAATTACAAAGCCCTTATCCTGACTCAATTTCACGACCTCCCGATCAACAACCCACTGTCTTAACGACGAGGCTACCCAGGGTACCCATTTACCTACCATCCAATTTTTATTGTTTAGAAAGATGAACAGCTGGGTTTTCTGCGTGCTGCCCGCCGTCACCGGGTTTCGAACCCGGGGCCGGTGGATTCGTAGTCAGCGATGCTACCCACTACACCACTTTTGTAAATTTAATTTAAAATAAATTTTCCTATAAGACCGGATTTATGGGACACCCTATATTTTTATTTGATAATAAGAGTCACTAAATAATAACAGATTTATTGAATCAATATACAGAATCGTGTTGCTTTCCCCCTTTGTATTATGTAAAGCTGACACACGTTCTGCTATTCCATTGATGAACTTTGACATTTGTTCTTGGGGACAATTATGGACGTGTCTACTTACTTTTGTCAACCGTCTGTGTGTGTGTGTGTATATATATATATATATATATATATATAGAATATTATGTATGAAGTCGAACGATTTTTTATGATGAAAACATCTCTACCAAGTTCGAACCCATCACCTCTTGAATGGAAGGTGAGGGCGCTAGCCACTACACTGTTTCCTATCGGTCCAATTCGGCCTTTGCCACTTTTGCACCACTGACTGGGAGGCCCTTAGGTAGTACTTCTCTGATTTTCTATGGAATGATTACTGCTATCGTGACCGCAGGCCTTCCGAGTGCGTTGAGCGTATCACGGAGGTGGTTCTCTCGGGCATGTAGGTACTGTAAGGGGAAGCGGGGTGATAATATGCTAGTTTGGAAATTCAACATGAAACCATTCCTATCATGTTATATGCCTAAATACTTTTCCAAAGTGGTATTTCACGTGGGGATCGCTTCATTTTTGACCCCTCCCAAGCTCAATCTCAATTTCAGCTACAAATTACTGTACACGTGTAGAAAAAAGGTAGTAAATATTAAAATATTTTGCCATACAATATGTTCTTTGAAATTAATGTGATACAGTGCTACATAAAGTGTGTATTCAATAATGTAGCCTGTATATATATAAAAGGCCCACTAATACTAAATACATTCAAAAGAATAATTATTCCATAATATTATGCTGTTAATTATCCAAAATACAGTACATGGAATTAATGAGCATTCAGAAGGCCTTATATATGAAGTTTGAATACATACAATTTTCTAAAACAAAATACCCAAATTCTCAATGGGAATGTAGGCATTGTGTTCTAGAGAATTTTAATGCACATGAGATTGGGAACAATATACATTAAGCATAGTATCAAGTCTTAATACACCATTCTATTCACTACTTAAACCACCTATGGTAACTCAAAGATATTAATATCACTTTGTAAAGTTACTCTGAATGGTTTAAGCATAGAACTGTTCAGTGATATATGTCGAAGTCACTTTGCAGATGCCTTCCTCAGAGATAATCTAAATTGTTCAAGTGTGACTGTGGACTCAGTGTCAGTTCGCTTTCCAAGTAAAGCCTTCAAAGCAACACTGTACTCCTTTGCTGTCTTGTTACGTCGTTTCTTGTTTGGCAGGGTAACTTGAATTCTGCCATCTAGGACGTTTTGGCGCCGACATTTTGGCGCTGGACGTTTTGGCGCCGCCGTCTGGGCGCCACCGTTTGGGCGCCGCCGTTTGGGCGCGGAGCCGGTTTGGCGCCGCCGTTAATTAGTATTAAGTATTAAGTAGTAATACTTGGTTATTAACCTGAAGTGCTGTCTGTCTTTTCAGATAAGTTGTGTTGTTGCCCTTAATAGCATAAATGTCTGAAAATATATCAAGTAAGAAAGGGAAACAGAAGTTTTCACATAATGGATGTTTGTATGTGTTTGATAAATGTAGCAAGCGCGACCCTTCGTTACTTTTTGGCGGTGCGAGCAAAAGAGTCAGTGTATTATAAGGTGTATATATAATATGGGTACTTTTCCGTTAACTGCCCCATTGACGATTGGTTAGGTTCAGTCATGATATTTTCGTTAAAACTAACAAAAATATCACAACTTAACCTAACCAATCGTCACTGCCCGGTTAGGTCAACTGTACGCCCTTGACGATTGGTTAGGTTAAGTCGTGATATTTTCGTTAGTTTTAACAAAAATATCACGACTTAACCTAACCAATCGTCAAACGGCGCCCAAACGGTGGCGCCCAAACGGCGGCGCCAAAACGTCGGCGCCAGAACGTCGGCGCCAAAACGTCCCATTCCCTGAATTCTGAACAGTGAATCGGTCTTAGGAAAGCAGATCGAAGATTCTCTGGCGAACTGAACCTCCAACTTCATCCTCTTCTGTTGTTTGACTTCAGTGGTCTCTCTGTTTATGTATTCGTCAACATCCACATCACTCATGAATGGTCCTTCTTTTTCTTTCAGCTTGGACATCATATCCAATCGTTTCCGTTCTTTGATGAGAGCTACAGCCTCCTTCTCACTTACCCCAAGTGCGAATTTTTTTTTCATACTTTGGATCCATGCCAATTTTATGTCTTTCACTTGAGTGGCTTCTTCTGAGAAGCTTCGAAATGATGATTCAGACTTATCTCTCAGCTCTTCAGTTTGTTGGAGAATGATGCTCCTACTAACAGCCTCTCGCTCGTTTAGCTTGTGCACACGATAGTCTACCTTACCACACATCCTTTCCATAGCCATGTTAGTCACTGGAATGTCATCAATGTTTGGAGCCTGTTCTTCAACTGTGGATCAAATTAATCTGATATCCAATAGTCACGTCGCTGCCTGCCTAGGATGACTTTCAGCTCTAGTAAGATAAAACTGCACAGCTTGATGCAGTCCTCAGCATACTGATCTTCCATGTCAGTAACCGCAGTCACAACCTATGGATTCTAGCTTTGTTTAACACCAGAGAAAAAGTCTGCACTTACACAGTCAAACCATGGCTCTTCAAACTTGAAGAAGTCAGCAGTGACATCTCTGAATAGTTGATCATAGAGAGTCTGGTAGAATATCTTCAGTTCCGAGTGAGTTGCTCCTTTGGCAATTGTGACACTGTAGAAAGGCTCAATGAGATGGATACCTAGAGCTGCAAACACAGCGAAAGCTGGCCTGAAGTGTTCAACACTGAGGAAACCTCTGACTATGCAAGCCAAATGGTTTGTGATACCTGGGTTACTGTCCAAGAAGCTTTCCATCCATGGCAAGAGGAACACCATTACTCCAGCAGTACGTGACAGACACCCAAATCTGTGATTCTTATAGGCAAAGAGCACTTGATGAACATGATTGTTCTGCAGATGATGGACAAACTGGGCATAGTAATTCCAGGGTTTATGCTGGAATTCTGGTGCAACGAGTCTCAGCATACAATCGAGTGCTTGTCCAATCACTGATCCATGCTTGGAATCGAAGTCAAGATCGACCATGAAGTTCTTAAAGATTACCTCCATCGTTATATCTCTTTATGAATGCCATTTGTTTGTTCATCCCGGAAGCAAATCCTAATGTAGTGGGTTTCACAAAACAACTGTCCAGCTACTGTGTCAATGTTATACATATCAACCATAATTTCTGCGAAGCCTTTGTTGTGTTCTGTGGAATCAGTCGTATGCATATTCACAAGTTTGTACAGCTCAGAGACTGGTTTGTTTGATACTGCTCCCAGAATCTCAAACATCAGTGCACAATGATTTGCGATGCCCTGTTTAGTTTCCCCAACAATTCTTATCAATGGCAGTGGAAATAGGACATTCTGACCAATATGGATACCAGCAGCTGTCTGTCTGTGGCATGAGTGATCATTCTTCCAGCTTGAGAACCATCTTCGATGTCCCTAGCAAAGCAAGCTAGGCCCTTCACTTCAATCAGTTCATCTGCATCTTTCACATTTCTCACATGTTGCAAGGTGTTAATGTCAAAGTTGTCATCACTTTCCTGTGGCATTTTCCATTTCCTCCCAAGCAATTTATTGGATACTTTGATTAATGCTTGAGATGAGTCATTCATAGACAGCCCAAGTCCCTTCAGATCTGCCAGTCTCATATGTATTATCTCGGACAATTCTTTGAGAAATCCTGATGTGGCGCATTTCAGGGGGGTAATGGATCCTCATTTTCACTATCCACATTGGTGAACCTTTTCCGCTTACGACTTCTTGTTTTAAAGTATTCTGTGGATCGGCATTACTACTACTACTTTCTCTTTTGATACTTATTTCCTCAGCATCACTGTCACCAGACATCTGAGTACTATCAACAGCAACTTGTTCATCTAGAATGTCTCCAATTTGCTCAATGTTAATGAACCTAATTCTGTTTTCCATCTCCAGTTTGTACTTCTCGAAGAGTTCACGAAGACGCTATTTTCTCATCATACCGGCATACCATATGGGATCTACACCTTTGTCACACTGCATTCTCCTAGTTGTACGTTGATCCTCAAGGTAATCCTTCTCTCTAACTGACATACACCAAACTCTGTACTACACTGTCGGAGCCTCTCTGTTGTAGTACAAGTAGCAGCGATATCATACAGTTTGTTAGATTTCTCTCTCAGTAATTTGTACTCATCAATAGCTTTGCCACTTACCCTGCCTTCTCTTAGCCGCCTCTTGCCCTCTTTGAATATCGCCCAGACCTTTTCAATTCTTTACAGAATTGCTGCTTGTTATACAGTACACAATGTCATAGTACCATTTACTATACACTACTTTCTTGACTTCATTGAAGGCTTTGCTGTATGATAATTGAGTTGTTTGGTCCTCCAATAAATAACGTAAAACACCAATTATATCGGAGTACAGTGGCAGTGTTGTAATGTCTGTAAACTTCTGTATCGGTGGAAAGTCAATTTCTGGATCTACTCGTAGAAGAGGTCCTGAAATCCGTGTTGTTCGGCGAGCCATTGTGATGATTGCAGTCGGTTAGAATATCATAGCACCACCACCACCACCACCATTTCATATACATTTACCTGAAAAAAGAAAATATAACATTAAATGACTATTCAGGTACATGTTATGCATCATTATATAGATGTGGCTAATTGAGATGTTAAGTTTGGTACCTTATTTAATTTTATAGACGCATTGGAAAGCATTTTATGAAAGAAAATTTGGTTTAATCGCTACACGCGAATGACCATTTGAGGTTATCAATCTTTGGGGGAGCTTGGGAGTGGTAAAAAATAGAGCTATCACCAAGTGTAATACCTTTTTAGAAAGGTATTTTGAACCACAACACGATGACAGTAGTTTTGTTTACAATTTCTAAAATTTTTATTTTTCAATCATATATCACCACCCCCAAATGTAGGCTTACATTACAAATTCTATTACTAATACTAATGCAAAAAACCTTGGTTTAACTTTACTTGTTCTTATGCTATCCGCAACAGAGAGAAGGCTTTCAGAAGGTACCGTTGCCATCCAACTCCTGATTCTCACTCAGCCCGAAATCGTGCAAAATCTGTTCTTCGATTGGCCAAAAATTCATTTATCAGACAAAAATGTGAAAAACTATCCAATTCTAATTCTTCTCGCTCTTTCTGGCATTTAGCTAAGAACCTCTCCAACAACTTTACTTTCTCTTCTTTCCCTCCTCTTTTCCATTACAACGGCTCATTTGGCGTCTCTTCTGACAAAGCAAACTCCTCGCTCTAACTTTCACCTCCATCTCAACTATGTACGATTCGAGTGCTGTTCCTCCATCTCCTCCTCTCTCTGATTTTATGATTTCTAAAATTAGAATCTCTTCCAAAAATGCTCTTTCTTCCCTATCTGGGTTCAGCTCAAAGGAAGGCGTACGGTCCTGATGGTGTTTTTCCTGTTGTTCTCAAGAACTGTACTTCTGGACTGACACCCTGCCAAGACAAACTCTTTTGTCTTTGTCTTTCATCTGGTACTTTTCCTTCCTGCTGGAAGTTCGCTTTCATTCAGCCTGTCCCATAAAAGGGTGACCACTCTCAACCCTCCAACTATCGTCCAATCCAATTGCTTTCATTTCTTGCCTTTCCAAAGTTTTTGAGTCTATCCTTAATAGTAAGATTCTTAAATACCTCTTTTCTCACAATCTTCTTTCAGCTCGTCAGTATGGGTTCCACAAGGGACGCTCTACTGACGATCTTTTTGTATATCTCTCCGACTCTTGGTCATCCTCCTTTTGGGATTTCGGTGAAACCTTTTCTATTGCGCTTGACATACCTAAAGCTTTTGGTAGAGTCTGGCACAAACCTTTAATCTCCAAACTACCCTCTTTCGGTTTCTATCCTTCTATATGTGCCTTCATCTCTAATTTCCTTTCTGGCCGATCTATAGCTGCAGTTGTAGATGACCACTGTTCTTCTCTTAAAGCTATTAACAGTGGTGTTCCTCAGGGATCTGTCCTGTCACCCACTCTTTTCCTTTTATTTATCAATGGTCTATTAAGTTGCACTTCCTGTCCTATCCACTCCTAAGCTAATGATTCCACTCTTCACTTGTTCTTCCGGTTCGCAAAGAGTCCCTCTCAACAGTCACTCCATGCTTCGCGTAGGACGGCTATGCTACAACTGACCTCTGATCTTTCTGCTATATCTGATTGATGCAGAGAAAACCTTGTGTCTTTAAATGTGTCAAAAATTCAGTTCCTTCATCTGTCTCCCCATCACAATCTTCCACACGACTATCTCCTTACCTTCAACAATACACAACCGAATTTCTCCTCTTCCCTTAACATTCTTGGCGTTTCCTTTCCTCGTGATTTTTCCTGGAAAGTTCACATATACTCTCTTTCTAAAACAGCTTCTAGGAGGTTAGGTGTGTTGCACCGACTCCGCAGTTTCTTCACCCCGGCTTAGTTGCTGTCTCTGTACAGGGGTCTTGTCCACCCTTGTATGGAGTACGCTTCTCATGTGTGGATTGGCTGAATCCACACAGCTATACTTGACCGGATGGAATCAAAGGCTTTTCGTCTCATCAGTTCCCGCCTCTTACTGACTATCTTCAATCCCTCTCTCTTCGCCGCAATGTTGCCTCACTCTCTCTTTACTATCGCTATTATAACGGACACTGCTCTCATAAACACTCTAACTGCATGCCTCCTCCTATAAGGAGAGCACGCAGCACCAGACTTTCTACACCTTCTCATTCTTTTTCTATCGAACTTTCTAACGCCAGAGTTAATCGGTATTTTCGATCTTTCATCTACTCAACCGGTCAACTCTGGAACAATTTTTCTCAATTCATCTTTCCCCCTGTCTATAACCTTCACTCTTTCAAACGCAGTGTCTCAGCATCTCGAAAAACCTGGACCTTGATTTTGGCTTTCCTCTTCTTCTCTGAGGGGGAAGGAGGGCCGTTTTTGCTGGCATTCGCCCATGGCCCCTCCTTCCTGCAAAAAAGAAAAGAAAAATTATGTGGTAGTGTCTAACGCTCTCAAATTCTATTTAGGAGGTGGTGCGTTCGAACTATATATATATATATATATATATATATATATATAAAATAAAATACTCTATTATTTCTAATCAACTGTATACATTTCTATCCTTAGTATGTGAACTGTCATTGTATTAATAATATTTGTCATATGGACTATAGTCTGCCAATAAACCTTTTCATTTTCATATATACCGTAATTTAGGCCTGTTCAAAAATCAACTTTTTCTTATTTTCATAAGTTTCTGTACATTTTCCCATGCTTTTTGACCTGAAAAAGCCGAAAATCACAACTATTTTGACCTAGGATGTTGGGAAGCATTGCCGCATGGAGCTTTAAATTTTCTGCCTTGAAATCGGCCAAAGCGCCAATTCCGGGGTCCCTTGAATTATGTTTTGCACTTTAACTTTTGATCTAAACAAGATAGAGCAACAAATTAGGTATCAAATGAAAGAGCATAAAATTAATAAATAATAATAATAATAATAATAATAATAATAATAATAAATAAATAATAATTAATAATAATAATAATAATAATAATAATTATCTATCATTTTTCAGGAAACAACAGAAACTCAATCAGAATCTAGAAAACCATCTACAAGTTACAACTTCACAATGGCATTAAGCAAGGAGCTGAGGGAGCTCCGTGGGCGCACAGTTGATATCTCAGAACCTCCACGTACTGTCCACAGGCAGGTGTCAACTGGGCCATCTACCAGATCTCTCACTGAAACTTTCCTGGTTGGATACCCTTCAGCTTTTATCAGTGGTTCCCAGCTTCCCACCAACAGACAGGCGTTCCAGTATTTCCTTAATCTTCAGAATTTACCGGAAAATGCAGGGAGGCCCATGGTTCAAGACCTTGCATATGAAACAGTTGAATCTATCATCCTATTCTGGCAGATGGCTAGGATCAAGACAATGACCAAGTACAACGCAATGAAGCTCTTCATGAAACTACATGAGAAACATCGTGCTCTGGTGAAAAGCAAAGGAAGAGCAAGTAACCCTGGAAGAAAAAGAGGAGCATTTGTGCTGGAATTAGACAGCCTGTTCGATATAGGAGCTCCAGATGCAATCCAGGAAATACAGAACAACAGACTGTTATCCAGAGAGAAGAAAGATGAGGATATTAGGTTCTACGAAGACGAAAAGACTGAGAGGAAAGGTCATATGTCTGGTCATGACAATATTTTTGAGACAAGATCCCTGCAGCAAGCAGCGAGGAATGAAAGACTGCAGCATAGACAAGAACAAGGTAAAACTAATTACTTTGAACGTTACAAAAAGTTTTAAGTTTTACTCCATTGCGATATTTAGCATGTACTTAACAATTACTGTCTTAACATGTTGTACTATTTTACAGCTGCAGCAGAACAAGAGGCAGTTGTTCATGTGGATGACATTACCTGGGGTGACTCAACTGACAACGACGCTAACACAGAGGACATGGATTACCATCAGCCTCGTCCTGGATGTTCTCACCATCAAGACACTGTGACTAGTGTGACTTTGACGTTTCCAAGGAAGGTCATGGAATGTGATGTCATCTGCAATACAGCTGATCGTCTTGGTTTATCAGACAATCAAGTTACTGCCATGGTTCCTACCACCTTGAAAGCTGGAGGGGCTGATCTGGATAACTTCGTCATCTCAACCTCAACAACACGTCGCAACAGAATGCTGTCCAGGTATAATATCAGCCAGAGTCACATGTCCAAGTTTTGTGAAAACCCCCCACAGTACGCTGCCTTACACTGGGATGGAAAGTTGCTCAAAGATGTCTTGGGCAGTGAACCTGGGAGTACGTCAGAGACTTCAGCTGTGCTAGTGTCTGGTCCACCTTCATACAGGCTGAGGCTTCAATGGATTTACTGGAGAAATGGGAACTTACGGATAATGTTACTGCCCTTGTTTTTGACACTACATCCAGTAACAGTGGAGTTCACAGAGGAGCTGCCAAACTGCTAGAGAAAATGCTGAACAAAAAGGTGTTTTATCTGGCCTGTCGACATCACATCCTGGAAATCCTAGTAGGAGCAGTTTGGGAGAAGCTGTTTGGGAAGGTGAAGGGGCCAGATAATCCCTGGTTTGAGCATCTGAAGGATGTTTGGACGGACTTGTCCAAGGAAAACCCAAAGATGCTGGCTATCAACAGCAAATGGCTGAAGGAAAAGAAGAAGAACAGTGAAGAAATACTCCAAGACATTCTAACAGCAGAAAGGCTTCCAAGAGCCGACTACAGGGAAATGGCTGAACTGACAGTCATTGTTCTTGGAGGAACGCCTCCTCGAGGTATTCACTGGAGTCGACCAGGCGCCATTCATCAGGCCAGATGGATGGCCAGAAACCTGTACTCCATGAAAATGCTGATGTTTGCAGATCAACTTGAGTACGACGAAGACACTGTATCAAAGCTGGAAAGACTCAACACCTTCCTTGCGCTGTTCTACACTCCTGTATGGATGATGTCAATGTCTGCTGCAGATGCTCCCGTGAATGATCTAAGTCTAATCCAGGACATGTTGAAGTACAAGAAAACTGACCCAGAGCTTGCTGATGCAGTACTTAATAAGATGGAAAACCACAAATGGTACCTGACGCAGGAAGTCGTGCCATTTGCCCTGTTCAGCAGTAGATTGAGTGACACATTGAAGCACGACATTGCTGCCCAGTTACATGCCACTGAGAAGCCAGACAGCTTCAGAACAGGAAAGCCTCTATTCCAGAGAGTCACAGCTAAGACCACCCTGGTTGATCTCATTGGCCCAGAATCACATTTCCTGCTGGACACACTGAACATTGGATCCGAGTGGCTTCTGGAACCTGTCACGTCTTGGCCACAGAATGAGGACTACAGAAAAGCGTTGGACTATGTTAAGAATCTGAAAGCGGTGAATGACATTGCTGAACGTGGTGTCAAGATGATGAGCGACTTTGCAAATGTCATAACAACAGATGCCAAGCAAAGGGACTGTCTCCTTCAAGCTGTGCAGTTCAACAGACGCCGCTTTGACAGCTTCAAGAAACAAACTCTCAACAACTGACTGTGTAAATGTCATTATGAAATTAATCATCATGTAATGCTTTCACTTCTTGATCGATTAGACTTGTGACAAAATGTTAATCTCAAATTTGTGTCATGAATAAGGCGCCTTGTCTGCCTTGAGTGTGAGAAAACGAATTTTGTGATATTTCTGAAATCTTTGTATGTACCAATGTGCCATTTCTTGTTCCAAGACTATCATAATTGTATAAGTTAGAAAGAGGATTAAAAACACTTTAATTTGGTGCCTATTTTGTTGCTCTATCTTGTTTAGATAAAAAGTTATAGTGCAAAACATGATTCAAGGGACCCCGGAACTGGTGCTTTTGGCCGATTTCAAGGCAGAAAAATTAAAGCTCCATGCGGCAATGCTTCCCAACAACCTAGGTCAAAATGGTTGTGATTTTCGGCCTTTTCAGGTCAAAAAGCATGGGAAAAAGTACAGAAACCTATGAAAATAAGAAAAAGGTCATTTTTGAACAGGGCTAAATTACTGTATATATATATATATATATATATATATATATATATATATTATATATATATTAACTTTGCAACCACAATTTTGGCAAATTGAAAGTCGTCCATAACCCCTGGCACTGACTGGCCGAAAGTTGATGAGGTTGGAAATTGCTAAACAATCTTCCTAACTCGGCCATAAGATTCACCCCTGATTGATAAAGTAAGTTACAATTCAAGTACAACATTTTTTCAATCCAGAAAAAGTGTTTATCAAATAAAAATAGCGAAAAATGCTATAATCTTACTTTTTCTTTAAGTGAACTTTTTACAGACAAATGACCTTCCATCATAAAAAAATCTCTTAAATTTAAAACCAAAAAAAAAAGGAAGCAAATATTATATAAGAGTTGAAATAAATAAATAAATAGTAAAATAAGGAACGAAGCAATAATTATGATAAAACATCTCAACTGTAAATTGAAAGAGAAACAGTTAAACAGCAAAAATTACATTATCCGAATACAGTCTTCAGATGAGCTTCCAGTAATGGACTAAATATTTTTATCTCGTTAATATTAATAATAAAGGATTTTGCGTAATGGACCTGTTCAGTCTTGCCTGAACGCTGTGTCAGTTTCTGATCATGTTGCCTTATTATTCATACTTATTTGACTGTTTTTTATAATTAGTCATACTTTTTTTACTGTTCTTTATAATTATTCATACTTATTTGACTGTTTTTTTACGATTATTCATACTTATTTTAGTGTTCTTTATAATTATTCATACTTATTTTAGTGTTCTTTGTAATTATTCATACTTATTTTAGTGTTCTTTATAATTATTCATACTTATTTGACTGTTCTTTATAATTATTCATACTTATTTTAGTGTTCTTTGTAATTATTCATACTTATTTTAGTGTTCTTTGTAATTATTCATACTTATTTTAGTGTTCTTTATAATTATTCACACGTATTTTAGTGTTCTTTATAATTAATCATACTTATTTTAGTGTTCTTTATAATTATTCATACTTATTTTAATGTTCTTTATAATTATTCATCCTTATTTTAGTGTTCTTTATAATTAATCATATTTATTTTAGTGTTCTTTATAATTATTCATACTGATTTTAGTGTTCTTTATAATTATTCATACTTATTTTAGTGTTCTTTATAATTATTCACACTTATTTCAATGTTCTTTGTGAACAATTGAAAGATTTCATACTGAAAGAACGAGTTGTTACAGTTCAAATGGCGCGCATCAAAATTTTAGCTCAAATTTACGCAATTTACCTTATCATTCATTAACATTCATCTTCATTGAGAATCAAAGGTGATATTTTAAAAATCCATTGTGACTGTTACAGAATCTGAGTGTGATAAAGCAGAAAAAGGTAAATCACTCGTCCGATTATCTCTATAGAGTATTCATACATTTGAGAAAGTGAACCTAAACTAAATAAACACCGTATACTGAAACAGCATTCACCTTTTTTAAGTGGGGGGGCACTTATGATTTCCCTCTTCGTTTGCTGGCTTTATCAATATAATAATAATAATAATAATAATAATAATAATAATAACGGCACGAGTTTAGGTATAAGACTTGAATTTCTTCATCTTATGTAGTGTTACGTATATTATGGTCCATTTGAGTCCAAACGTCGAAGTTCGGGATATTTACATACTTTTGATCCACAACTAACAAATTTTGGATCACCTGAAGATCCGTCACCCCAGCCTCTTTTATTTAGCTTTATAAGTCTAACTAACGAAAATATCACGACCTAACCTAACCAATCGTCAAGGACATACAGTTGAACTAACGATTGGTTAGGTTAGGTCGTGATATTTTCGTTAGTTAGACTTATAAAGCTAACTAAAAAAGGCTGGGGTGACGGATCTTCAGGTGATCCAAAACTTTCTTCTTCAAAGCAGACAGACTACAAAACCTTTCGGAGTGTAGTAGGTGAAATCATGAGCACCATACCGTAAATTATTATTATATTTTTCCGTGTTTAACTGCAGGAATTAGTAAACATTTAATTTTCCTTCAAAAAGACACTCAATAAAACCATGTCATCATTACGTGTTTATAAGAGAAGAATAAATATCACTTTCACCGCATGAAATCATGATTAAAATTGTTATAACATGGTTATAATAACGCGTAAAAGACAGTCATTTAATAATTATCAATGCGTAATCACACTTAAAAGAAGGAAAAAAAAAGATAAAAATTAATTGATATTCCTTCGCATTACTAATTACAAAACATCACGTCATTAAATTCAAGAAGAATGAAGAATGAATTTCATTTACGTAAATGAATGTCTAACGACTGTAATAACAAGGAATAAAGAATTCCACATGCTATAATGCAGCTAAAAGAATGTTTTACTCGCTCGAGTCACGCGAGCTTTATCACACTGCAAGTGAATCATAACTGCAAACATTACATATCAATGAAAAATTATTATTAAGAATATAAAGGATTTGTAAGAAACCAATGATAAATAAGAGGTTCAAAGAGAGTAGGAAAAACCGCAAATCACTCCCTTATGAAGCATAAAGGGACTTTATTCTTTGAAAACGAAAATAGGATGAAACTATAAAGATTCAAGGTCGAAAGAAGAGAGGCAAACAAAAAATTCAAGGTCTTTAAAAGCTTTTTATTCGGCCATGCCGGGTTGGTATGCGAGTCACTTATTTAAGGAGCGATCAGAAAATCTAACGAAACAAATGCTGGAGATTATATATATGTGTGTGTGTGTGTGTGTGTGTGTGTGTGTGTGTATATATGTTACAGTCAAAGTGTGTAACTAGCCATTTCGCGTAATGGCTGAAACTTTTAGTCATTTCGCGAAATGGCTGTTTCACTTGGTCATTTCGCGAAATGACTAAAATCTTCAGCCACTACGCGAAATGGCTGAAATTCCACCTTGGTCATTTCGTGAAATGGCTAAAATGACTTTTATCATAAATTCATAGAAATAACAAACATTACAATAAGATTGGAAACCTTTATTTAACTAACTAAATCTGCTAAAACATACATACATCCACAGGTCTGTTCAAATAAGTGAGAAACACTCTTCAAATACACATTTGAACATTTGAACACATTTGAATTTGAATTTTCAAATTTGAATTTTCAATATAGAGGTTTTCAAATACTAACCGGGCCTTCAATGTTATTCCGATGTCCGCCATTGAAGGCCCGGTTAGGTCAACTGTATGCCCTTGACAATTGGTTAGGTTAAGTCGTGTTATTTTAGTTAAAACTAGCGAAAATAACACAACTTAACCTAACCAATTGTCAAGGGCATACAGTTGACCTAACCGGCCATACAGTTGACCTAACCGGGCAAATGATCTTGTACGAAATGACCAAGGTGGAATTTCAACCATTTCGCGTAATGGCTGAAGCTTATAGTCATTTCGCGAAATGACCAAGTGAAACAGCCATTTCGCGAAATGACTAAAAGTTTCAGCCATTACACGAAATGGCTGGTTACACACTTTGTAACATACCTTTGGTTAACCAAAGGTATGTTATATATATATATATATATATATATATATATATATATGATGCAAACACACAAGAAAAAAGAAACATGATTTCAAGGTGTTTCGTATATTCAAAAGTACACCTCGTCAGGGAATCATTCCTTGACAAAGTGTACTTTTGAATACACGAAACACCTTGGAATCATTTTTCTTTTTCCTTGTAGGTTTGCATCATTCATATATTTCACATGTTTAATTGTGAAATTCATGATATATATATATATATATATATATATATTATATACACACACACACACACACACACACACAGTGCTCCCTCTTTATAACACAACTTTTGGTATCAAAGTCATGTTGGCGTTATATAGGCTATTGGCATTGTATGGGGGTTCATACCTTGCACATACTGCACATGGATGAACCTGATATTAATGCAGACATGTTTATTGTATGTAAATATCAGATTTCAGATATTTCAATATAAGTTAATTTTTACAAATGTACAAAAAAAATTACATTTCACCAAAAACTTTTATTATTATTGATGACTGTCTCGCACTGCTGTTAACAATTTCGTCTCTCCGTCGTTCAACCTTCAGACACATCTTTTTCCTTTGCTAAATATGAATTTTTTTTCCTTCGATAATCAGAATTGTTTTTATAATACGTAGTTTTATAATATGAATTTTATCAAAATCTTTTCCCTGTTATGGCATACATTTTTCCCCGCAAAGTAAGAAAACCCTCTGTGATGCCCTAAGCTCCGCCCATTTCCGCGTCTGTCAAATACGACACAAAATACTTGAACGTCCATCGGTATCATCGTGAAACAAACTAAACCAACGGTTCTTAACCTTTCCTTCACAATTTCCCACTTTTCCTATTACAAAACCATTATTTCCCCTCACCCACATACCTTAGGACAGTTATATAATGAAAATATCTGTATCGAATTTTCAAAGGTGGGCACCCGGGCCTCAAAAAGGACCGACGGTCCCGGTCCCGGTCCTTGCCTCAAACTGGACCGACGGTCCCGGTCACGGTCCTTTCTGAAGATAGGACCTAGGAACGACTCGGTCCTAGGTCCTTATATACAATATAAGTGAAAAATTTGATTAAAATGAAAAATGAAATTAAAGACACCGGAAATCTTTAATTTTATTAACGTAAATTATAATTAATACAATACATAAATGATGAAAAAAAGTTATTAAGTTAAATGCTTGAGTTTCCCTTCAAGAAGACTAGCATTTCAAAATGGCTGTCACTGAGCCCTGACCTTTACGGCTTGAGGACGTCCTTCCCCAAAGAGAAGAGCCTCTCCACGGCGGCACTGGATGGGATAGGCGTGTTAAACTTGATGAACAAGTCCTTCAACGCCGCCGGGCTGGGGAACGAGTCCTTGTTAAAGATGAAGGGTTTCACAGGCCTCTCGCTGAGAAATGTCTCCACCAACTTGGTCCCGGTCTCCTTCGTCTTCTCCCCGCCCTCGTAGAGAGCCTCAAAGAAGTCGTCATTGTCCTGGTCATTCTCACCCTCGCTGCTGCTGGTGTCCTTGCCTGAGTCCGCTCTTGCCAGATTCCTCTCCACCATAGACATCATCTGCTTCTTCACCTTGGCCTTGATCTCCTCGACGTCATACATGACGTCGTCCTGGTTCTGGACGTGAGGGTGGCGCCTGGAGACATGTCGCTTGAGGTTGTTTTGGCTCTTGTTGCTTGTCGAGAGGATGTTCTTGTTCGGCAAGCACAACAAGCACTTGTACTCCAGGTTCTGCTCACCCTTGGAGCCCAGGTATTCAAAGTATTTGTCCAGGTACGGCCAGGGATTGCCGGGTTCAGTTCTTCCGCTAGGAGCTCCAGTTGCTTGACTTGAAGTTGAAGCACTAACATCAGTAGATTCTTCGTCTCCTCCAGGTGTTGAAACAAGTTTCAGTTCAGTCTCAGTCTCTTTCTGAGTCTTCTGGAGGAAACGGTCCATCTTCTTTAGAACTTCAAATAATCACTAAACACACTAAAATCACTAAAAAAGACCGTCCGGAATTGCTTAAAAATGGACCGTCGCTCCTTATTTCGGTCCTCACTGAGAAAAGGACCGACTTTCCCGCTCACGGTCCTTAAAAAGGACCGAGTTCCTGGAGTTCGGTCCTTTTGGAACTCGGTCCTGCCCACCTTGGCGAATTTTACCTTTAAATATACAAATTTAAAAGCGCTCTTTTCCCCCGTGACTTACCAATATTTCTCCACTGGGTGAAATTTCACCCCCTCCAGTTAAGAACCCCCGAACTAAACCTTCGCGAAAATGTAATCTACGTGACGTCAGACAATGCCTGCAGTCGGCATTTCTACTCAGAGGGTTTTGGTAGTAAAAGCGGAGGATTTTCATACGCTCAAATGATCTTTCGGGAATGAATTTGGTTGGCGGATGGCGGAGAGCGGTGCGGGGATGCATTGGGTATTGAGGTAAATTAAGATGGTGGGAAATCGGATCTTTGTTGAAATATGGGGATAACTGGGGTTGGCGCTACATCAGGTGGCGGAAGATCGTCAGAAGAAACAATTGTTTCAATTCTTCTTCAGGGAATGTGAAATCACACAACAGCCAAAACCATTCTCTGAAGAGTCGTTAGAACAAAATCGAAAGTATTTATTTTGTGTGTTGAATTATGTTAAATAAGAATCTGTATGGTTATATTATGTATAAACAGAAGGTTTAAAACTGCAGTATTCTAGGTTCTTGGTCTTTTTCGCGTGGACCAAACCTGAGGTCGTATGAAGGACAGTATTGAAGGTGTTTGTAATTAGAATACATTTGTGTAGTATCTAGTTTCTGAAGAACCACGCATCCGTGCGAGTATAATATCAGGAGTGTTTGTCCGCAATGCAGACTTACATAACAACAAACGCATATGTGTGAAAGGGTTATGACTTGAACTTTTACGAGAGGCGGTACGAAAGTAATGCCTCTTATTGTATTACAGTATATTTACGAATTGAAAAATAAGAGGCTTTACTTTCGTACCGACCCTCGTAATTTGGATATAATGAATTCAAACGCTGTTGCTTCCACTAGTGATAAGCTACGTAGGGGAGCCTCGTTAATACGATGATCCCCTATATAGCAATATTGCTGCGAGCTGCTCATAACTTGAATGGGTGTATAGAAGTAATTTACTGTATGAAATGATATATATATATATATATATATATATATGTGTGTGTGTGTGTGTGCGCGTGTACACTAACCTCTGGTATCTTAGATTAACCTAACCTAACGACCTACGCCATGTGACCTAACCTAACCTGGTTAAATCTAACTTGAACCAACTTCACCTTACCCATGCACACAGCCCTTGTTGATAAAAGGGCCTTTCAATTAAATAGCAAACTCTCGGATTCTGAAGGACAAATAGAGCTTTCGAAAGAATTTTATAAACTTGAACTCATTCAATTTATGAGAAATTTTATTGAATGTCCATTTATCTTTTTAACGTATCATTTTGTCCAAAGCTCCTTAAATACAGGGTACTGCCTGCAACAGATTTACAGGGCGAGAAGTAAAATAAAGAAGACTTATGGAGAAAATAAATAAAAAAATTATTGTGACAAACGTTTATTTTATAGTTTTGTTCTTGAAGTTTGACCTTGAAGCTTCTGAAGTGAGAGACAAATAAACTAATTGTGATAAATTATATTCAGACGATCTGTTGTTATTTCATTGTCAACATAAGAGGAAAATAGAGTTATTAATGTTATGTGCGATTTAAGGATTTTTCTCTGACGTCAGTATTGTCCTTTGTGGTAAAATACGTAAATGAAAGTTTAAAAAAATCTTTTCTCACGAGTATTACGTTTATTAGAAATGTAATTTAATAAATTGGAAAAACCAACCTTTAAACCAACCTTTTCATATAATATATATATATATATATATATATATATATATATATATATATATATGTAGTGTAGTGGTTAGCGTCGCTGACTACGAATCCATCGGCCCCGCGTTCGAGACCCGGTGGCAGCCGGAGCGCAGCAAAACCCAGCTGTTCATCCTTCTACACAATAAAGAAAGTGGTTGGTAGATAAATGGGTACCCTAGGTGGCCTAGTGGTTAAGACGCTGGGCTGCTGATGGGGAGTGGTTCGGATTCCACGTTAAACTGTAGGTCTAAGGTGGAGTGAAAAGCTTGACCTTCGTCAGAATGAACAATTCGGGCGGAAGCTAACCAAAGGTTATATTGTAAAGGTTATATATTTTAAGTTCGGGAAGAACCGATTCGCCTCTATTTAAAAGGGCATAGCTCAGCGGAAAAACGAAGAAAAAGTGAGAGGAAAGACAGAGGAAAAAGAAAGGGTGGAGGGGACAGTCGAAATGGAAAAAGACCAAGGATGACAAGGACTGCAGGGTCAAGCCCCATCATCCTTGGGTGCTAGGGCCGGGAGGGCGCACGTGAAACCTCCAGGAACAAGCACGTACAAACGAGCACAAAGAGCACTCAAGAGCACGAGCTTAGAACCCCCTTGCGGGGATATATATAATATATATATAATTTATATATATATATATATATATATATATATATATATATATATATATATATACACACAGTACTTCTCCCATATACCTATTTTAGGGTATGAGCAACTTGTTGCAGCTTTGCAAAGTGAATACGGGTGAACTGTGTGAAAACGTAAGTGAACCCCCTCCATTGGTAATCGATTTGTATGACTTTGGCTGAAGGTTATGTTTTGTACCTACCTATGACAAACCTTTTGCATATCTAGCAACACTATCCTACCATTCGAAAACAGATGACGAATCGCCCACAGAAACCTTGGTGCGCTCAGTTGTGAAAAGGAGGATGCGCGAAAGTGAAACATTTATGTCATAAATTCGTTGAACAAAGATGCTCTGCTGACATATTTCATTCCGTATAAGGCAGTGGTTCTTAATCCCTAGGTCGCGACCCAAAACTGGGTCGCCAAGCCATTTTGATTGGGTCATTAAATTGTCATTTATCATTTAGTTATGTTATCCCTAATCATTTTACCATTTTTATTGTCTATTACACGTGAACTGTTTGAAGGCATGGGTCGCCGCGCTAACCCCGCGACCAGAATTTGGGTCGCAGCCTAAATAGGTTAAGAACCACTGGTATAAAGTATCATTTCTAGTACTAAGGTAGTGATATTACTTTAATGTGATTGATCACCTTTGTAATTAGTTTCCTTTGCATTTCAGGAATCATTTTGATCCAGATAACGTAAAGAGCATCGAAGGAGCTCTCGAATGACTTAGGGGGGGCCATCGTTCTATGATACAATAAAAAAAAACCCTGATGCAATCAAAACTTCTTCATAGGTGGGTCGCACGACGAAAGCCACTGTTGTCTCAAGAAACACAAAATCGACAGACGAAACTTCGCTAAGGACCAGGACGATATTCCTACTACTTGGGCAAAGGATATCTCTGCTCTTAGGCAGTACTTCTGTGATTTCCCATGGAATGATTACTGCTTCCGTGGCCGGGGCAGAGCGCATCACAGAGGTGATTCTCTCGGGCATGGAGGCGTACATTCCATATTACTGTATATTCCGACTGCTAATGCAAAAAAACCTTGGTTTAACTTTACTTGTTCTAATGCTATCCGCAACAGAGAGGAGGCTTTCAGAGGGTACCGTCGCCATCCAACTCCTGACTCTCACTCCGCTTATATTTCTGCCCGGAATCGTGCAAAATCTGTTCTTCGACTCGCCAAAACTTCCTTCGTCCGACAAAAATGTGAAAATCTATCCAATTCTAATTCTTCTCGCTCTTTCTGGCATCTAGCTAAGAACCTCTTCAGCAACTTTACTTCCTCTTCTTTCCCTCCTCTTTTCCATTCCGACGACACAGTTGCCGTCTCTTCTCCTGACAAAGCTGAACTCTTCGCTCAAACTTTCGCCTCCAATTCAACCCTGGACGATTCCGGTGCTGTTCCTCCATCTCCTACCCCCTTTGACTTTATTATGTCTTAGATTAGAATCTCTTCGAAAGATGTTTTTTCTGCCCTATCTGGGCTCAACTTTAGGAAGGCGTATGGTCCTGATGGTGTTCCTGTTGTTTTTAAGAACTGTGCTTCTGTGTTGACACCCTGCCTAGGCAAACTCTTTCGTCTTTGTCTTTCATCTGGCACTTTCCCTTCCTGCTGGAAGTTCGCTTTCATTCAGCCTGTCACAAAGAAGGGTGACAGCTCTCAACCCTCCAACTATCGTCCAATTGCTTTCATTTCTTGCCTTTCCAAAGTTTTTTAATCTATCCTTAATAGGAAGATTCTTAAGCACTTTTCTTCTCACAATCTTCTTTCAGATCGTCAGTATAGATTCCGCAAGTGGCGCTCTACTGACGATCTTCTTCCATATCTCTCTGACTCTTGGTCATCCTCCTTTCGGGATTTCGGTGAAACTTTTGCTATTGCGCTAGACATATCGAAAGCCTTTGATAGAGTCTGGCATAAATCTTTAATTTCCAAACCGCCCTCCTTCGGATTCTATCCTTCTATCTGTGCCTTCACCTCTAATTTCATTTCTGGCCGATTTATACCTGCAGTTGTAGATGGCCACTGTTCTTTTCCTAAAGCTATTAACAGTGGTGTTCCTCAGGGTTCTTTCCTGTCACCCACTCTTTTCCTTTTATTTATTAATGATCTTTTAATTCGCACTTCCTGTCCTATTCACTCTTATGCCGATGATTCCATTCTTCACTTCTCCACCTGCTTCCCAAAGCGTCCCTCACAGCAGTCGCTTTATGATTTGCGTGAGGCGGCTATGGGAGACCTGACCTCTGATCTTTCTGCTATATCTGATTGGGGCAGAGAAAACGTTGTGGCTTTCAATACCTCAAAACTCAGTTCCTCCATCTGTCTACTCGTCACAATCTTCTGCACAAGTATCTCCTTACCTTCAACAACACATAACTGAATCCTTCCTCTTCTCTTAACATTCATGGCGTGATCTTTCCTGGAAAGATCACAAATACTCTCTTTCTAAAGCAGCTTCTAAGAGGTTAGGTGTGCTGTACCGCCTCCGCGGTTTCTTCATCCCTACTCAGTTGCTGTCTCTCTACAGGGGTCTTGTTCGCCCCTGTATGGAGTATGCTTCTCATGTGTGGGGTGGTTCAACCCACACAGCCATACTTGACCGGGTGGAATCAAAGGCTTTTCGTCTCATCAATTCCTCGCCTCTTACTGATTGTCTTCAATCTCTCTCTTTTCGCCGCAACGTTGCCTCACTCTCTCTTTACTATCGCTTACATAACGGACATTGCTCTTCTGAACTCCCTAAGTGCATGCCTCCTCCTTTAAGGAGAACACGCAGTAACAGACTTTCTACACTTTCTTATTCCTATTCTGTCCAACTATCTAATGCAAGGGTTAATCGGTATTTTCAGTCTTTCATTTACTCAACCGGTCAACTCTGGTAACAATCTTCCTCAATCCATCTTTCCTCCTGTCTATGACCTCCCATCTTTCAAAAGCAGAGTGTCTAGGCATCTCGAAAACCTCGGACCTTGATTTTGGCTCTCTTCTTCTTCTATGAGAGGGGCGTTTTTGTGGGCATTTGCCCTTGGCCCCTCCTTCCTGCATAAAAAGAAATCTTTATTGAGAAAAAAACCACATTACATAAATTACACTGCCCAACACCAATTTTGCTGATTTAATTCTAACACCTGTTTTTAGGTAACTTTGGTGTGCTGATTTCAAAAATCACCTTAGTTTTTGCCTATCACGTCAGGTTTTCGAGCAATCAAATACGGAGATATCGCATTTTGGCAGGGTTATGCCCAATTTTTTTTCTTTTCAAAAAATAAGTTTTTACATACTCAGAATCAGCATGGAAACAATTGTGCAGGGAGTGAACTTTAATATACAATGGTAATATTGACACATAAAGTGATTAAAAGTGTTTAAATAAGCAAAAAATGAATCCATGATCATGACGTCACGCTCACACCTGGGGAAATCACAGATACCCAAGATTTTAATGTTGTACATGACCTTTAGATTTAATGCACAGATTTGCGTATTCCACAGATAAAATTTTAATAGCAAAACAGCTGTTAACAGGTCTCAAAAATCATCAATTTTGATAAGTGCCCTTCATGGATCACCCAAAATAGGCATATTGCATTGCACATTGCACGAAAACCTGATGTGATGGACAAAATCTAAGGTGATTTTTTAAATCAGCACATCAATATTATCCAGAAACAGGTCTTAGAATTAAATCACCAGCAAAATATTTATTTTTGTTGGGCAGTGTTATATATCACATCCAAATAGGTTTACACAATGTTGGCATTAACGTTTAATTTTGTAATTTAGTGACAAATAGCTTCTAATCAGAGAATTCTTATCTGAATATATGATACCAATGGGAAGCATGAGGGCTTTTCAGGCGAAAATCTTTGGGATTAATTTAAATTTTTACAACAGAAAATAAGAAAATAAATAGAAATAATAGAAAATAAATTAAAGTTGCATTTAATTAATTTTGTCATTACAAATTAAAATTGACATTACCTTAGAAATAATAGAAAAAAAGAAGTGGTAAACAGCACGGTAAATAATACGTGATGAAACAACATTTCTATTATTACAAATGAAAAATGACACTATCTTCAAGTAATAGAAATACAGCTATATGAGGCACATTGTACGTATGGCGTAATATAATGAAAACTTTCAAACTGTAATTTATATAAATTTATAGAAATTGTGAGTGCGTCCAATTTCAGACTATGAATTTTGCATATATAGTAGGCCTTTGTAATTTTGGAAAAGGACTGCGATTTTTTGGTTTTGTGACATTTACAAATTTCAGTATTTATACACACACACACACACACACACACACACACACACACCTTGTTAACCTTGTTTGGATTCCGTGCGTCGGTCTTTCTTCACACGAAGGTCAAGCTGATGTCCTGATGTGTGTTGGAGGAGCGAGTTGCTCTCTTGCGCTCTCCATCGTACATACCCAGGTACACCCGGCTCATCTGGTACCGTCCTGAGACAGGCATCTAGTCTTCTCTTGAAGACTTCAACTTTGACCCCTGTAATGTTTCTGAGGTCCTTTGGAAGCTGGTTGAAAATTCTTGGCCCCCTGACAACCAAGCTATTTTCTTTCAGAGTTGAGGAGGTCCTTTGTCGGGCCTTTAATTTGGGAACACTACACATTCTGCCTTTCCTATTTTCCAGCGTTGTCTGGATGGTAATTGGGTTTTGTTTGAGGTTTGGTACCAGTTTTTCGATAATTTTCCAGATGTAGATTATGGTATACCTCTCTCTTCTTCTTTCCAGGGAGTACAGATTTAGTTTGCTTAGTCTTTCCCAGTAGTTGAGTTCTTTGCAACCATCAATCTTGACTGTGAAATGTCTCTGCGTTTCTTCTAGTTTATTAATTTCTTCCTTTTTATATGGGGACGTCAAAACTGAGCAGTATTCAAGTTTTAGTATGATCAGTGTTCTCAGCAGGGGAATCATTACTGTATTGTCCCTCCTTTTGAACGTACTGTCCCGCGACTCTTTTTGCTTTGTTTATTGCTATCTGATTTTGTGTCTCGAATTTCGTATCATCGGTCATTATTACACCCTAGTCGACCGCTTTCGTGCTTCTCTGAATTTCTTGCCTATCTGGAGCATAATATGCAGTCTTTTTAAGTTCCTCATTTCTACCATATCTCAAGAGCTGAAATTTGTCGGTGTTAAATGTCATATTGTTGTCTTCTGACCATTTGTATATTTTGTTTGTGTCTCTCTGCAAGGCCTCTACTTCGTTTGCATCGCTGATTTTTCTGCTGATCTTTGTATCGTCCGCAAATGATGTTACTATACTGTTGCTGTTTACTCCACTGTCTATGTCTGTTAGCATGATAATGAACAGGAGTGGGGCCAGCACTGTACCTTGTGGTACTGAGCTGCGTACTTCTGATTCTGATGATGATACACCTTGAATTTTGACCACCTGTAGTCGATTTCTGAGGAAGTTGTAGATCCATTTTCCCACATTGCCTGTTATTCCCATATGTTTCATTTTATGTGTTATTATACCATTGTTGGTTTACGTCGTCGTCGTCGGCCTAGGCAAGCTACGGCTTGGGACCGTAGCGCATCTATCCGGTATAGGTTAACCTGGATGATGTAGCCATAAGCACTGCCGCTAGTTAAGTGCCAACCAGTGATTATCTCACTAGCCGTATTGAGTCCGTTAGGCGAAACTGCGACAGTACCAAAGGTGGAAAATATAACCTTTGGTTTTCTATTATTTATTTGTAAAATGGACATGGTATTAGATTAAAATAAATATTTGAATATAAATAATTAACTGACAATTGTGATATATAATTAATTATGTTTTACAACTAAAAATAATATTAGTATACATAAAATTAGTATTAATGTGGTTCACAATTGAATTATAATGGGGTAACTAATTTAAAATGAATTTATACTATTCCGAAATTCAAGACGGTAAATTAACATTTATCTTTAAACTAAAATAAGAGTATTCACTACACACTCCCCCACCAGAGAGGAAGTTCAAAGAGTTCCGAACGACACAGATTTCCGCTGAACCTTTTTGGTAGCTACTTGTACCTCACTTAAGGTTGATTCCAAAAACGCAGGCTTAAGACGATCGATAGAAACCTTGTCGACCTTGGAACCGCGCTGGATGAGAAATGATTTGCGCGTACGTCGGAGAACTTCATAGGGTCCGTCATATGGACATTGGAGAGGCCGTTTTGGGACAGGTACACGAACGAAAACGTGGGTGCAAGACTGGAGGGCTGGGGAAATAAAGATGTTCTGTTGGCTAGTCAATCGAGGGGGAACAGGCTGAAGGGACTGCATGTGAGAGGAAAGTGTTTGAGCGAATTCCGTAGGATCACATGACTTATCCCCTGCAGTGAAGTAGCCACCTGGTAGCCGCAGTGTTGTTCCATAGACTAGTTCAGCCGCTGTAGTCTTCAGATCACTCTTAAATGCAGAGCGAATACCAAGCAACACGAGTGGAAGCTTATCCATCCAATGGGAGTCTTCGTGACACATAAGGGATGACTTCAGCTGGCGATGGAAGCGTTCGACGAGGCCGTTAGCTTGCGGATGATACGCACAGGTATGCGCATGTACTGTACCCAACAAGCTGGTAAACTTCTTCCAAAGCGAAGACTCAAATTGGCGACCTTGGTCAGTGATGACTTTTGTCGGCAATCCAAATCTTGATACCCATCCATGAAGAAAGGCTCTTGCAACAGTGTCCGCTTGGATATCAGGAAGTGGGATGGCTTCAGGCCATCTGGAAAAGCGGTCGAGACAGGTGAGCAGATAACGTTGGCCTTGAATCACTGGAAGAGGGCCAACAATGTCTACATGAATTATTTCAAATCGCTGGGATGGGGGCGGAAATGCGTCAAAGGGGGACCTGGTGTGCCTTTGGACTTTGGCACGCTGGCAGGCAAGGCACGTTTTGGTCCAATGTTTGACATCCTTCCGCATCGAGGGCCAAACAAAGCGAGAGGTAACCAGGTGTTGCGAAGCACGGATACCAGGATGGGAGGGCTTATGAAGATCCGTGAAGACTGCTTTTCTGTGACATGGAGGGACATAAGGGCGAATAGCAGCTGTTGATACGTCGCAATAGAGGGGCACAGACAATCCTGGCATACTCATTTTCTTGAGGGAAAGTGAGTGAGTGGAGTCTTCTCTGAGCAGTTCTTGTAGTTCCGTATCCTTATCTTGATCCTGTGCAATAGCATTCCACAGTGTAGAGCTGAGGGTAACAGAAGTAATCTCTATTCTTGAAAGTGCATCCGCTGGAGTGTTCAAGACACCTTTGATGTGGCGGATATCTGTGGTAAATTGCGAGATATAATCGAGTTGCCTGATGACTCTGGGAGAGTGGTTACAGCTGTTTTTATTGAAGACAGTGACCAAAGGTTTGTGGTCGGTAAAAACACAAAACTCTCGGCCTTCAAGGAAATGTTGAAAATGCTTCACGTTTAAGTAAATAGCAAGAAGTTCACGTCCGAAAGCACTATAACGCGTTTGGGCTGGCTGCAGCTTTTTCGAGTAAAACGCGATGGGTGCTTGTTGACCGTTAATGGTTTGTTCCAACACTCCACCGATCGCAACATCTGATGCATCGACCGTCAGAGTTAGGGGGCATCACTGATAGGAAATGACAGAGACAATGCACTATTGATAGCATTTTTGGCATTGTCGAACGCCTGTAAACTATCGCTACACCATAACAATTTCGTTACCTTGCGTTTGTGTGTGATCATAGCGTGTAGAGGAGCAAGAACACTGGCACAGTTTTTAATGAACTTGTGGTAATAATTTACCAAACCTAGAAACCGACGTAACTCACGCTGATTATTTGGCATAGGGTAATTTTTTATCACTTCACACTTGTCCTGAAGGGGGGTAATTCCGTGCTGCGAAATCGTGTGACCAAGAAATTCCAAGGTTGGCTGTGCAAACACACACTTAGATGCATTAATAGTAACACCGTATTGTTCTAAGCGTTGAAAGAGGAGTGAAAGATGTTCCTTATGTTCCTCTTCCGTTGAGCTGGCCACAAGCAAATCATCGATGTAGGCATAAACAAAGTCTAAGCCTCTGGTGACCTCATCTATAAACCTCTGAAAGGTTTGCGCAGCATTCCGTAGCCCGAACGGCATCTTCACAAATTCGAATAACCCAAATGGTGTACAAACTGCAGTCTTGGGAATATCCGAAGGCTCTACGGGAATGTGGTGGAAAGCCTTAACGAGATCTATTTTACTGAAGATAGATTTGCCGTGGAGAAGAGAAGTAAAGTCTTGGACATTTGGTACCGGATATCGGTCCGGGATGGTTGTCGAATTCAAAAACCGGTAATCCCCACATGGTCTCCAGTCTCCTGACTTCTTCTGGACCAGGTGTAGGGGAGAGGACCAACTGCTTTTGGAAGGTCTTATTATCCCAAGATCTATCATAAGCTGGAATTCCGATTTGGCAGCTTTCAGTTTGTCCGGGGCAAGACGTCTGGGTTTTGCAAACACAGGGGACCTTTTGTTGTAATGTGATGGGTAATGGTGTGCTTAATGGTATCACCCATCTGCATCGGTTGAAGAATTCCTGGATATCGCTGGAAAAGGCACTGGTACATGGAATTAGGGGGAACGAGGGAAAGTGCAGAGTTCGAGGCGTCCGGAAGGGCAACCTGTTTGGCAAGAACAGAAAGCAGTGTGGCCTGGTCGCATAAGCGTCGCTTGTCAAGATCCACCAGGAGTTTGAAATGCTGGAGGAAGTCAGCGCCGATTATGGGATGCTGCACTTGAGCACAGATGAAAATCCACTTGAAGGATCGGTGAAGGCCCAAGTTTAGTTCACGCGACTGAGTACCGTACGTGGGTATGCGTGAACCGTTAGCAGCGTATAGAGGCGGAGATTCCGAGTGCGTATGACCAGATTTTTGAGGGAATACACTGACTGACGCTCCGGTATCGACCAAGAAATTGACACCAGAGTTCCTGTCCTTTATGAATAACAGGTTGGCAGTGCGAGTACTAGACGCCATTAGGACTCGCTGCTGGGGTTTTCCGACGAAAAATTGCAAGGGGAGATGCACTTCCTAGCCTTTTTTCCAAATTTCGAGTGGTAGAAGCAGATCTTCCCGGAACTCGAACGATGCCTCTTCGTAAATCTTGACCGAGAATGGCTTCTTTGCCGTTGATTTTGTAGCAGAGAACAAACGTGGTTGAGTTGTTGACTTAACTCTTTCACTTTCAACTCCAGTTCCGATTGTGTGTTCACGTTGTTGACCGGAGCTGTGTCAATCTCCACTACTTTGTCGGCAGTTTCTGCTAGTTTATCAACTGGAGTAGCAGGATCCATAGTGGCCAAGACACGCTGAGCTGATGGAGGAAGTTTCTGCAAGAACAACTGTCTAAAGATGTCCTTATCGAAGGTTTGTGCGCGTTCGCCTAGAGCGCACTGCATAGCCCTCAGCATTTGAGTGGGCTTACGGTCTCCAAGTTCTTCTTTTGAGATTAACTGATGTAGTTTCTCACGCTCGGAGACAGTGGTGCGGCACAGGATGGCAGACTTCAGATCGTTGTACGGGTCCTCACTCGTGGAAGTAGATACGATGACGTCACGGACTTCAGAGATGATGCTCGCTGGTAGAGAGGACAAAACATGATCGTATTTCGTCCTGCTAGCGGTGATCCTTCCCAAGTTGAATTGTGATTCCACTTGGTGGAACCAAATAAATGGATCACCCGGCCAGAAGACGGGGAGCTTTACGCTCAAGTGGGAGATGGCACCAGCGTCGTCAGGCATCTTCTCCTATGCTTGCTGACGTACAAGCAAGACGACAAGTTACCAACGAAGGAGTGGAGGTTGAGACGAGCGCAGGCACAGAGCGCACGGGCAGGGGTGAGGGGCAGAGGGCACGAGCGACATTACAGTCTGGTCCTAGTCGCTCGGGTGAAGGGGGTGATGGGCACGAACGACGTTACAGTCTGGTCCTAGTCGCTCGGGTGAAGGGGGTGGTGGGCACGAACGACGTTACAGTCTAGTCCTAGTCGTTCGGGTGAAGGGGGTGATGGGCACGAACGACATTACAGTCTAGTCCTAGTCGTTCGGGTGAAGGGGGTGATGGGCACGAACGACATTACAGTCTAGTCCTAGTCGTTCGGGTGAAGGGGGTGATGGGCACGAACGACATTACAGTCTAGTCCTAGTCGTTCGGGTAGAAGGGGTAATCCAGCTCCGGGGTCACCAATTGTTGGTTTACGTCGTCGTCGTCGGCCTAGGCAAGCTACGGCTTGGGACCGTAGCGCATCTATCCGGTATAGGTTAACCTGGATGATGTAGCCATAAGCACTGCCGCTAGTTAAGTGCCAACCAGTGATTATCTCACTAGCCGTATTGAGTCCGTTAGGCGAAACTGCGACAGTACCAAAGGTGGAAAATATAACCTTTGGTTTTCTATTATTTATTTGTAAAATGGACATGGTATTAGATTAAAATAAATATTTGAATATAAATAATTAACTGACAATTGTGATATATAATTAATTATGTTTACATACAATAAAATAATATAGTATACATAAAATTAGTATTAATGTGGTTCACAATTGAATTATAATGGGGTAACTAATTTAAAATGAATTTATACTATTCCGAAATTCAAGACGGTAAAATTAACATTTATCTTTAAACTAAAATAAGAGTATTCACTACACCATGATCGCATTTGTCGAAAGCTTTAGCAAAATCCGTGTATATGACATCATAGTTTTCATTGCCTTCAAGTGCATCTAGGATATTGTTATAATGCTCTGTAAGTTATGATAGGCATGATCTTCCCGATTGGAATCCGTGTTGATTTTCGTTGAATCTTTCCAATGTCTGCAAGAAGTCATAGATTTTCTCTCTGACTATTCTCTCAAAAATTTTGGTGAGGTGGGACGTCAAGGACACTGGTCTATAGTTCTTTGCTTGAGATCTATCTCCTTTATATATAGGGACGATGTTTGCTCTTTTCAAGATGCTCGGTATTTCCCCAGTGTCTACGGATCTTCTCCATATCCAGTATAAGGGTGTAGATATTTCATTTTTACAGTTTTTAATTAATAGTGCGTTCCATTTGTCCGGACCTGCAGCTGAATGTAATTTCATTTGTCCTATAGCTGTCGCTACATCTTCTTGGGTAAAATCAAAGTCTGTTATACATTCTCCTTGCAATTTCTCTTTGAAGAATGCATCTATGTCAGGTATCGCTTTGTCACTTTTTGGGGTCCTGAATACCGATTCATACTGAGCTCTCAATGTTTCAGATATTTCTTTCAGATCGTCTGTTAGTTCATTATTTCCTTTCCTTAAAGGCCCGATAGTAGCGCGCGTTTTTGTTTTCCTTTTCGCATATCTGTAGAAGTATTTTGGATTTTCCTTTATTGCTTCTATCGCCTTTTCCTCTTCCCTATCTGTATGGCCCTTTATCAGAGTTTGTATTTCCGAATCGATTCGCTCCAGTTTTTTTTGTATTTCTTTCCTGGCATTGTTGTCTCCACAATTAGCTAACTTCGTCGCTGCTCTCTTTCTTTTGCGGAATATTCTTCTCTTTTGCCTCTTTCCTTTTGGTTGTGCTTTCGGAGCATATTTTTCCAAAATTCTTAACATCTTTTCTTCCAAGGTTGTTAGCATTTCTTCAGTTGTTCTATTCTCGAAAACTGTTCTCCACTCTATTTGGGCCATGTGTGATCTGATTTCTTCCCAATTTATGGTCTTGGAGTTTAAGTTAAAAGCCCCAAATTTGCTGCTTCCTTCCGTATGTGTATTGTCATTTAAAGTTATCGCCATATTTGTTGATAACTCGATTATATTGTGGTCTGAGATAATATCATAGTTGGAGTTATTTTTATATCCGCAATCAAGTTCGTGTTATTTGTGAATATCGGATCTAGGCAGTTATTTTTCTTGGTATTTTCTGTTATCTCCTGTGTCAGCATAAACTCGTTTGTGAGAGCCATCAGCATTCTTGCTTGCTCCTGGTCCTCTCTCGTGCCCCCTTTATCTTGTATAAATATATTTCTACCCACCTTTTTGTATTTTATAAATGGGAAATTAAAATCGCCACAGAGTATTATATTAGGGGATGGAGAGTTTACGGACTTTATTAGGGTTCTGATATCCTCAATGGCATCCGAAAACTTTTCATTTGGAGAGTTTGGAGGTCTATAGATGACTATCAGTACCACGTTTAGTTTCTCTATTTTCACTGTAAGGGTTTCCACGAAACTGTTGGATTTACTTATTACCGTCTCTGTCATATGCCTCTCATGTATATAAACAGCACAACCACCTTTACGTCTCGCTGTTCTATCCGCTCTTAGTAAGTTGAATCCATCGACATACAATTCTTTCTTATCGATACAGTGTTCGCAGTTATCGCAGTTTCCTTGGCAGTCTTTAAGATGTGTTTCTGTGAGGCATGCGATGTTCGCCCTTGTTTCGTCCATAACACCTTTCAGGTACGAAACTTTGTTTAGTGAAATGTTCGGTTTTATTCCTTGAATATTTGCCAGGACAATGTTTATGTTCTTTGTTTTGCATTGCCCCTTGTGCATTTTAAGTTCGTTGTCCTTTGATATCGCGTGTTTTGTAGCCTTGTGGTCCTCCGAGATGGATCCGTTCCCGCCTACCTGTTTTGGTAGCTTCTTGCCATGTAGCCGTCCGGCTTGAGGGTTCCCAGCTGTGTCAGCTGCATGTGCTGTATAAGACTTAGCAGCTGTATTGTGTCCGAGATATTGAAAAAATTTTGTGTGCTATGTGTGTTTTGTTTGCTATTTGGGTACATATTCTTTTTTCTCACATTCCTTCTGTTGTCATTTGAGACTTGTTCTTTGTCCTTTGAACTTGTCGGGAGATGATGGTAGTAGCATTTTCTCCCGTACTGGAAGGTTCCATATGTTGCGTAGGTCTTGCAAATGTCCGGATGGTAGAATTTGCATTTTCCACCAAATTTGCAGTGACCATTATTGTAGAAGTAGTTGCACACAGAAGGGTGTTCGTAAATACATTCTCCTCCCTTATATCTGCATATTCCTTTCACATAGTATTTACATATATTTTCCTTCCCATTTTTACTTGGGGCCTTTGTTTTTGGTGGTTTCAGTATGGTTTCTTTATTGTCTACTTGTTTTTTCCTATTGCTGCTAATGCCCTTTGTTTGAAAACTTTGGATTTGGTTTTGTGCCTCTGTTTCCTCTGTTGGTGCTTCTTTTATTTCTATTATTTCTGCTTTTGCTGTTTTCTTTTCCTGTTCGTTTTTCGCAGTTTCCTCTCATACTATCTTCGTTCCTTCTATTTCTTTTCTCTGTTCACTATTCATAAGCTCCTCTTTTGCCTTTTCCTCATAGTCTCATTCTGCTTTAAAAACCGTGAACAAGTTTTTTTTCTATTATGCAGCTTTTGCAGAATAACTTTATTCTGTTCACTTGTTTAGCGCCCGTTCTAAGACAGATTTCTTCGTCGCTCCAATTCAGGCATTGAAATTCGACTAAGTTCTGACAAAGATCACAGCGAATTGTTTTTGATTCATCTGTTTCTTTTTTACAGTATCCACAGGGTTGTATGAATTGATTTACCATTGCCATGTTTCTAATGGTATGTAAATGATTGTGCTCGAAATATTAACTCAAAATGGTAATTTATTAAGTGAGGTATTTGACTCGACTTTAGAAATGAGGGAGGGAAAGTTTTTCCGTTATTCCGTGGGGTGAGAGATGGGGATGTGGCACGCTGTAGGTTCTCACTGATTGGTGCCCTGGAGTGTACCGTGGGGATACATGAGGGATATTGCCTTTCGATGGGCAGTTAGATTTCCTCCGAGAGAAAACACTCGGAATAGATTGTATAGATTAAGTTGCTTTAATCTTATTTGCTTTATTTCAACAAACGCCGCTATTTCACCACTTAAATAGGTATGCGACTGTGTTCACTGAATATTCACTCAAAATTTGGCGCTACTTAAAAAGGATTAACTGCTGGATTTTTATTGTAATATCACTTTTATTCGGACTTTCCAACGAAACACGTGTAACCGTCACAATGAGCAGGAAAACTGGGCAGGGATATATATATAAGCAACTGGGATGTTGCACATTAATAGAGGTTAATACAGTGTTGCTTTAGTGATTTGAGAAACGAAATTAATGATGGTGCTTGTCTGACATTAATAGATAGAGAGTTCCAAATATCTGCTTCTTTGTAGGAAAAGATATAAAAAAAAAAACATATTTTGGCTATAAAATTAATTGTGACCCTTGCTCTTCGACCAGGGTTTAACATTAATTAATATAAAATCATCCATGAATTTTACACGCAGTGTGAATATTTCTCTTTGTTTTTATGGCATTCAGCAAGTTTTTTTATTGGTTACGTACTAATCTATGATTTTTTTCTATATATATATTTATAAAGAGTTGAAAATCGTTATTAAGCCAATGCTGTAACCTGTAAGTCTAAGATTAATTTTTAAAAAATAATTATTTTATTTATTTAAAATATACATCCAGAATAATTTTGTTTACGACATTTAACCCTTTAGTGCACAGAGGTCTTTTCCGAGACTGAGTAAAAACGTCTGGTGTTAGCCAGAACAAAATCAGCAAAGTTAACACTTTGCGCTAAAGGATTAAGAGACGTTTGCTTAACAAAGAATTTATTGAAACTATATATTTCATTTTTTATGTATAAACGTATTTTAGATAGAGCCCCACTCATCCCCAAAATAATAATAAATAATAATAATAATAATAATAATAATAACCTTCTCCCCGCAAAAATCCGTTTAAAAAAATACAGCGACCAAAATAAATCCTTTCTATTGCAACGCTATACCTATGATGTATACATACTGTACTGTGTGTGTATATATATATATATATATATATGCGTCTCGGTGGTGCAGTGGTTAGTGTAGCTGACTACGAATCTGTCAGCCCCGGGATTGAGACCCGGTGACGGAAGGCGGCGCGCAGCAAAACCCAGCTGTTCATCCTTCCACACAATAAAAAGAAATTGGTTGGTAAATAAATGGGTACCCTGGATAGCCTAGTTGTTAAGACGCTGGGTTGTTGGTGGGGCGTGGTTCGGATTCCACGTTAAACTGTAGGTCTTACTAAGGTGGAGTGACAAGCTTGACCTTCGTCAGAATGAACAATTTTTGCGGAAGCAAAACCAAGGTGTGTACAGTATATATATATATACACACTCGTATAGAATGTCGTTCGAGGGAAAACATTAAATAAATAAGAAGAGAGATTTTCTGTTCATTTTCTCGGGCATAAAATTATTCTGCTTATCTTGAATAACTCAAAATGTAAACATGTATAAGACGAGGGATAAAAAAAAAGGATTTCCGATTACGTTTGTATTTAGAAATGTACAAAATTAAAACAAAATGCGCTCCAATTTAGATTTATTTCCATATTCTCTGAAGTTACTGAATATTTCTCGTCTCTTTTCATGGCCCTCATTCTTAGACGTAAAAAAAAACATTTTTTTTTCTTTCAGTTTCTGTCTGTTTTTTGCTACCATGAAGTTTTCATTACGCGCCAACCTTTAATAAAGGTTTTTACGTGGGAACTTTTTAACTTCCTTGCTTTATGCAATCATATACTTTTTTATTAAAAAAAACATTGGAAAATTAGGAAAATATAAATGTATAGATGTGTCTCATACTATAAATTAGGTTAGGTTACTGGGAAAGGTTACGCGAACTAAACCTATATTCACTGGAAAGAAGAAGAGAGAGATACATCATTATTTACACTTGGAAAATAATGGAGAAACTAGTCCCTAATCTTATTCTGAACCCTGTAACTCCCCAAACAACGGTGGAAAGTAGAAAAGGAAGACTGTGTCGTGTTCCCAAATTAAAGGCGAGACAGGGAACATCCTTAACCCTGAAAGAAAATAGTTTTGTTGTGAGAGGACAAAAACTTTTTAATCAGCTGCCCAAAGACCTAAGGAATACGAATGGTGTTGCAGTGACATCTTCAAAAGAAGATTAGACGCCTGGCTCAGAACAATCCCCGATGAGCCGGGTGTACCTGGCTATGTTAGGTGGAGAGTACAAGAAACCATCTCACTACTTCACCAGGCCAACTCGAGAGAAGAGGCGACAAGCTTGACCTTCGTGAAATGAGGAATCATTGCGCGGAACGTTTGAAAGGTTGAAAGGTTAGATCAGCGGTGATCGATGCTTCATGCATTGAAAGGTTAGGTCAGCGGTGATCGATGCTTCATGCATATCTAATTCACTCTTCTCAAAGTATCCATGCGAATAGGAACTACAACACTTTGAAACCGGGTTTTAGTACAATATCAACTAAAAATAACATTTTATATCAGAAATCCCCAAAATCTTTTTTGATGAGAGTTGGGTATTACAGTCAAAGCTTTTACTCAGTTTCAAGGGAAGAAACAGCAATTTGAAGAGTATTAAGGGTATAATATGCGTTGGTATAGGTCTGTCAGAAAATTTAAAAAAAACATGTTCGTTTATGTTATTATTATTATTATTATTATTATTGGCAGTATCCGGCCCGCGGGCCGTATGTTGGAGACCCTTCATTTATATGACTTAATCATTCGTGTACATTAGTTTATTTATGCACGTTAAACTCCAGAGCCTATACATTTACGTACAATCACATAAGTGTTCATATTGGTATAATTTTGTAATATTTTTGGGATTCTTTAATTTTGCATTACAAATATAAATTATTTAAAAGAATTAACGGGTAAAATAGTATACAGGGTGGCCCGTAATATATATATAATTTAATGTTGATACAAAACTTAATTACAATTTTTTGTTTAACGCCGTAATTCCAAATTCTCTTACTTATGTGTTTATTTTTAACGTCCTTGAGCAAACACGTTGAATTCTTCGCTGGCCAATTCCATATTTTTGTATAAAGCGCTCAAGACTTTTATTGCCTTCCCCAAAATAGGATTGACTGCAAGGTTATTAATAATCTTCCCTTGAAATAATGTTGCATGTGCACTTATGTGTCCCTATAAGTTATCTTGAGCAGTCACATTTAGTGTTCGTCATCATCATACCACATGTTCGTGTCACAGACGTTCCGATTTTAAAATATCAGTCTTTTAAACAGTTTAATAATGCCAGTTTTTCGTAAATTTAGAGCGTCGTCCATTGCATGTGTAATTTGGGGTATGAATTGCTTATTAAAATCTATTAGGATGACAAACTCAACGAGTAACAATAGGCAATATCCGAAACCCTATACTGTGTGTGTGTATATATATATACATATACTAGAACACCCACTGCGTCTAGTAGGGGGATGGGGAGGGGCGGGTGTGTTACTAAAGTCTTCCCTGATTCTCCCTTAATGTACATACTAAGTTTGGCGCACATTACCCTAGCCGTTTAAGCGTGTATAAACGAACATAGAACCGACATTAACGACATAGATGTAGGATTGACTAGTAACGTTTCAAAATTCGCGGACGATACTAAAATAGGCGGTAAGGTTGTTAACGAGGACGATAGAAATAGGATCCAAGACGATGTAAATAGGATTATGGAGTGGACAGATAAGTGGCAGATGCAATTTAACGTAGATAAATGTAAAGTTTTGCATATAGGTTCTCGCAACAATAATTACGCGTACACGATGGATGATAGGGAGTTAGCGAGCGTTGACGAGGAAGTAGATTTAGGCGTACGCGTATCTAAGGATTTAAAGGTTAGGAACCAGTGCCTGGAGTCTTGCGCAAAAGCGAATAGGATGTTTGGCTTCATAGCGCGTAATTTCGAATTTAAATCGAAGGATATTATATTGCCCCTTTACAAGTCCCTAGTCAGGCCTCATTTAGAATATGCAGTTCAGTTTTGGTGCCCGTACTTGCGTGAGGATATTGATAGGTTGGAAAGGGTTCAGCGTCGTGCCACGAAACTTATTCCGTCATTGCGCAATAAGCCTTATGAAGATAGGATTAAAGTGTTAGACTTGTATTCACTCGAAACTAGGAGATTAAGGGGGGAGCTTATTGAAGTTTTCAAAATCGTTAATAACATCGACAACGTAAATTTTGATAAATTGTTCACTTTCGATAATAGTAATACTCGCAATAACGGATTTAAGTTGCGTGGCAGACGTTTCATTACTAATATCGCTAAAAACTTCTTTACGTTTAAAGTAATTGATAAATGGAATAATCTTCCCGCGTCAGTCGTTCATTCTACCAGCGTTAATATGTTTAAGAACCGTCTTGACAGACATTTTAAAAGTATTAACGTTGTTTAAAATTAAAAAAGAAAGTTAACAACAGGAGCTCTGGTGGTGGTGCTCGAGGATGAGTCTGTTGACGATGAATGCCAGCTTGTGACATGCCAGCGTGTGATGCCAGCAATAAAAAAAAAATAAAAAATAAAAAATAATTAGACTAACACGAACGTAGATGTAGCTCGTAGCGTAAACTAACCCACTTTTTGTTTAACTGTACCTACTTTTTTTTTTTTTTTTTTTCTCCTTTCTTGCATGTCTGTAACTCTCTTTACTTGCATGTTTGTAGTTTGCATGGTATGACAGTGAGTTAAGACTGTGTTTGCATGGTTTGTAAGCGTTCTTATTTTACTTCTTTTCATCTTTCACCCCTCTCCTATTCTCTTCGACTATTTTTCTGACTTGTCGGCAGTGGCCGGCGGATGATGATGGTGAGACTTTTTTCCTCTTTTTCTGAATGAATGTTAACCAACGAATGATAGGTGTTGCTCCTTACTTAACCCCTTATTCTCTTCTCTTAACCCCCTACTCTTTCCTTTCTCTCGGGCTAGCCTTAGAGTGGATCTTAGGGTCTTTGTTAGCCTTAGCTTCTGTAGATCTGTAGATCATCATCCCCCTTCATGTGTGTATATATATATATACATACACGAGTGTGTATATATAATGCCTTTTTCGAAAGACAAGAAAAATTCACTGAGAAATAGCACTCTTTCCGATTATAACAATATAACTGACACACTTGAAGACAGTGAGAATTATGATATAATATACATAGATTTTGCTAAAGCATTCGACAAGTGTGATCATCATACAATAGCACATGAAACATATAGGAATAACGGACAAAGTAGGAAAGTAGATCTACAAGTTCCTCAGAGAACGTCAGCAAGTCGTAACGGTCCAAGGAATATCATCAACAGAATCAGACCGAGCTTAGTACCACAAGGAACAGTATTAGTCCCACTCTTATTAATTATCATACTAACAGACATAGACAAAGATACAAAAATCAGCAGAAAGATTAGAAATGCAGATGATGCGAAATCCTTAGAGACGGACACAAACAGAATATACAGATGGTCAGAAGAAAACAATATGAAATTTAACACAGAGAAAATTTTCAGCTCTAAGGTATGGAAAAAATGAGTAGCTAAAACAGAATATTATGTACCAAATAGGAAGAAAATCCAAAGAAACACAGAAGTAAAAGATTTAGAAATTATAATGACCGACGATGCGAAATTTGAGACACAAATTCAAAATACAAAAACTGGACTACTGCTCAGTCTTGACGTCTCCATATAAAAATGGAGAAATCTATAAACTGGAAGGAATTCAAACAAATTTCACAGCCAAGATCACTGACTGCAAAGAACTTAGTTACTATGAAAGACCACTGTACGTATATTAAATCTATACTCATTGGAAAGAAGAACAGAGAGATACACCAATGTTTACGTATGGAAAATAATAGAAAAACCACTCACTAACCTCAAACTAAACCCGATAACCACCCAAACAACACTGAAAAACAGGCAAGGTAGAATGGATAGTGGTCCCAAATTAAAGGCCAGACAAGGGACATCCCCGTCTCTGAAGGATTGTTAGAGGGCCAAAACTATTTAACCAGCTGTCCAAAGATATCAGAAACACCACCGATGTCAAAGTTAAAGCCTTCAAAAGAAGACTAGTCGCCGAGCTCAGGACAGTCCCGGATGAGCTGAGTGTACCTGGCTATGTGAGGTGGAGAGCTCAGGACCAACTCTATCTTGCATCAAGTCAGGTCTAGAGGTGGGACCACCAGCCTGACCTCTGTGTGAAGAGAGACTGACGCATGAAACATCCATAAGGTTGCAATACACACACACACACACACACACACACACACACACCGTATTTACTCGCGCATAATGCGCACTTTTTTACCATATTCTCAGCATTTAAAATCGAAAAATATCAGTAATAAATAGGTATAACAAACAGTGGAAGAATACAGTCATTTTTATTAAACTCTTATAGCCATACTTCGTTAGTAGGCGAAATAAAACGACTATTCAGAACTCGCCTAACATTACACTATCGACAGTATTAGGTTAATCAGGTAATCACGGCGCAACAGACCTTCTTTGAATGAAAGGTTTACCATAATTACTGTCCAAGGCAGTGTCCATACAATTTTCGCATCCGTGCCAGAGTCACTGATTTCTGATGAGTCGCCTGCTTCCTCAGAGGCGTCATCGGGGTCGCTTGCATCCCCTTCCTCCTCCCACAGTAGATCATCTTCAATACCGTCGAGGACATTGCTGATACTGCATTTCTTGAAATGGCTACCAAACAGCTCACGGAAAGAGCAACAAATGAGGCACAGAGTCGCAGCTTGTTTCGAGACTCAGTCTCAAAAGACACTAGCATCGCGATCGAGCGGGTCGCGCATTATTATACGCGCAAGCAAACGGTTTTTTCTAATTGTCTCTGAAAATCAGGGTGTGCATTATACGCGAGTGTGTGTGTGTGTGTGTATATATATATATATATATATATGTATATATATACTTGTGGTAAAATACAAAGGTATCTTGATGCAATAATTTGCTGTGGACGTTTTATCGTGTTCTATATAATTTTGTAATTATAACTTGTTTCCAGCTATTTTGAAAGCGTTTTTTAATTAAAAAAGGTAGATATACAAAGTTCAAAAGGATTCCGTACCTGAGTATAGTATTGTGTGTGTGTGTGTGTGTGTGTACACATGATGTATAGTATTTTGCGTGTGTGTGTGCATGACATATAGTATTTTGTGTGTGTGTGTACATGACGTATAGTATTTTGTGTGTGTGTGTGTGTGTGTGTGTGTATACATGAATGAATGGAAGAATAATTCTTTATTAATGAAATAAATACAATTTGGCAACTTTACAATTTTTTGTTGTTATTATAATTTTTAATATAAAATAAATAATTGTGAAATTGAACTATTTATTTTGTTTAATTTGACCCTTAAGCCTTATTAGGCTTTACTGGGCTCTTGATTAAAGATAAAACAGATAGTTATTATTAATAATTATCTGTTTTATCTTTATATATTATTAATAATATATAAATAATGAATAAGAATTATTAAATAAGTTCAAATACAAAAATTAACTAATAGTTGAAAATTAAACAATGAATTTAAATCATTGTGACGTCATTAACTGATTGTGAAGCTATTTATTTTTTATTTATTTTTATTTATAAATTTATTCATAAAATAATACAATATTACAGTTTCTGTTAGGTCACAATAATACGGTAGTATTGGTCTCTTCAGCCAATCATTTCTTATTTCTAGCGAAAAGCTGGTACTCTCCTATTTCTTTGGTGCTGAACCAACATTAATACATCGTGTTTATAAAATAAAATTGGAAGGGGTTATTTGACCGGGATTCCCGGCGGCCGAATAACCACGGGCTATTTAACCGGGGTTATTGGTCGCATTCAAGTAGATTTTTTAAGGTCAGTGATTAAATAAAAAACTCGTGGCGATCTTTCGTTTTAGATACGTAAAATCGAGGCTACAAATAAGGCGGCGATCTTTCGTTTCAGGTACGTAAAATCGAGTCTACAAATAATCTTTCGTTTTAGGTACGTAAAATCGAAAGATCGCCCAAAAGTTCTCTGAACTGTGTTTAGAGGCTACAAATAAGGCAAATAAAATGTAGGAAGGGAGAGGTTATTTGACCGGGATTCCCGGCCGAATAACCACGGGCTAAATCTAAATAAACAAGTTTTATTTTTATAAAATAAAGAAGCCAAAACAAAAATACAAAATTATGGTAGCTAGAGAATCAAAGGTAAATCCCAAAAGATGAAAAATAGAACTTTTTATTATGTGGCTGGGGAACAATCCCGTCAAATAGCCGATGACTACTTGGCTGGGTCTCGGTCACGGTTATTTGGCCGGGAATCTCGGTCAAATAACCACTCCGAATAAAATAACGGAAAGTGAGGGAAAAGTTAAAATAAAACGTGATTACATTGAAAGTTATGAGTAATGAGTATTGAGTAATATATAAATATTAACAATGAGTAATATATACATAGATATTAACAATAAACAAAAAAAATCTATTTAAGTCTACCCTGAAAATGGTGTTTAAAATCCGGTGAATATTAATCAAATAGAAACTCAATAACTCGAAGCTTAGACATAAGAACTAGTGGTGCACCGATTAATCGGTATCGGCACCTGGCATGCCGATTAATCGGCATTTTGCTGATATTAGGAAAATACCTTGCATTGCCGATTAATCGGCATGCAAGGTGCCGATACCGATTAATCAATGCACCACTAATAAGAACACGAACATCCAAACGGATTAAACTAAATTCCACGTTTCAAAATAACTAGAAAATATTTGCATACGAAAGAAAGCTTAATTATTTTGGAAAAAAAAAAAAAACCATTTTAACGATGTCTATCCTTAAATTACGAAATAGAAAACGGACTTTTATCTAAAACATTTTTAAATTTTTCTCTGGATATTATCTTCTATATCACACTTTGTTCGACGAATACAGAAATTGATTTACAGTTGCCCATATATACTGTAGATAGATACGCTATAGTTATATACTACAGTTATACAGAAATTATAAGAATAGAGTTCACATAGTGCTCAAGGGAGTAATTTAGTTGGAAATGGCTCATTCTTTTTAACCCATTAGTGCCCAGAGGTCTTTTCCGAGACTGAATAAAATTGTCTGGCGTTAGCCAGAACAAAATTAGTAAAGTGACGCTGGGCACTAATGGGTTAAAACAGTTTGACGAAAGATTGGCAGTGAAGAAAGCTAAACTGGCGAACGAATATGAAAATATATTAGAGGGAATTGAGAGATAGTTAAATATAAAAATTAAATACACCTAAATGAAAATAACAAAAAAATGAAAAAAGGATCAATGAAAGAAAGCCACCCCCAAAAGTTTCTAGTAAACAATGCCACCCTAAAAAATGATCAAGAAAACAATGCCACCCCCCAAAATCACCGAAGTAAAGACTGTAAGTAAAAACACCTTCAGGAGGAATTGTTTATTATTTATTACTGTATGCCCTTGATGATTGGTTAGGTTAAGTCATGATATTTTCATTTAAACTAACTAAAATATCACAACTTAACCTAACCTAACCTAAATAACTTACAGACCAGTGAAAGAAAGCACCCCCGAATTGTGTCAATGAAAGGAAGCCACCCCCCCCGACTCGTTTGGAGTGGCTTTCTTTCATTGATCCTAAAAAAAAACTGTCCAAGAGACCTAATCGAAGGAAGACAATAAAATAAAAATGTAAAATAACGTAAAAAATGTAAAAAAATGTAATAGAAAATAGTTTTTAATAAGAGGTAATAATGTAAAAATGTAAAAAATGTAAAATGTAAAAATGTAAAAAAATGTAATAGAAAATAGTTTTTAATAAGAGGTAATATTTTCTCTCATTTAAAAAAAATAAATAAGTAAAAATTTAACGACATATTCACGTCCAAAGACAAAATACAAGGAAAAGATAGAAGTTAATTTTTAAACAGGTTTATTTACAAACTTGGTTGAATTTATTAGATTCTTATAAAGTATCTCATAAAATCAAATTATGGTAATCTATATAAAATCCTCAAAAGCCCCTGTAAGAACGCATTACGTTATTATACGTTTATTTAACGGGTTTGTATATTTTACGTGCAAAGCTTAATATAAATATACTTAACTTATATTAAATGTATAAGTTTATTTAGTTATAAGTAATAGTTAAGCCTACCTATAAAGTATATACTAAAAAATGGGCAGAAGATATTTTGGAGCAAGTGTAGTTTGCGTTCCCCTGTGGTGCCGAGTGTAGTTTACGTTCCCCTACATTATCCTAGTGTAGTTTGCGTTCCCCAACTTTGTCCGCGTATACCTAATCAAATAAAACGTTAAAACTAACGAAAATGTTACGACTTAACCTAACCAATCGTCAATATATATATATATATATATATATATATATATATATATAATATATATATATCAACGTAAAGAACGACGCTTGTATAGAAGAACGTTCCGCGCAAGATGAGGAGGGAGAACGAACAAATGAAAAAATGAGGTAACCACCCGGGAACGTTCTTCTATACAAGCGTCGTTCTTTACGTTAATTATACTGTGTGTTGTTTGCAGTTAAAATGTATATATGTACTTGTGGGTTATCTCCCCCCCCCCACGCTTGATTTGTCATCGTGGCAAATAGCATGAAGTCGCAGTAAATTCATTCTGGCTGAAAAAGCAATAATTAAATTGTGCAAAGGATTGGTAATATCTACTGAAATAGATAATATTAAATATATAATTTGGCTCATGTAATAATTATTGGTACGATTTATTTTTTAAACTAATTTATGGCCGGATTCTGAAGGATCGCCATTATAAAGTTAAGGATCACCTGAAGATCAGGGCCCCCAGCCTTTTTAGTTAGCTTTATAAGGCTAACTAACGAAAATATCACGACCTAACCTAACCAATCATCAAGGGCGTACAGTTGACCTAATGATTGGTTAGGTTAGGTCGTGATATTTTTGTTAGTTAGCGTTATAAGGCTAACTAAAGAAGGCTGGGGACCCTGATCTTCAGGTGATCCAAAGTTAATGTAAGTTGTATAACAAATCAACAACCAATGTGCATCAAACATTCTAGAACGAAATGCTCGTTTGATTGTTCTGCGTGCGTGCTATTTGCCACGATGACAAATCAAGCGTAGGGGGGGGGGATATAACCTACAAGTACCTATATATATACACAGTGTTGGGCACTAAAGCGTTAATCCGATAACAGTTAATTAACGAAGTTAACTTTTTTTAACTGACTATTAACGGAAGTTAATTTCCATTTATCGTTATCGGACCAGTTAACTTCCGATAACTCGATATTTAGTCTGTTAAAGTCCGTTAACACGTTAACTGCGATGAGTCATTCACGGAAGATCACCGCTCCGCGAATGAATTCAAACCGCCATAACTTCAGTCTGCCAATTCCGTCCTCTGCCGCAGTGGAACGGCTCTTCTCTCTCGGCAAGGACATCCTGAGGCCCAAGAGGTCAAGACTGGCAGTTGGGCCTAACTTTGAGAAGTTGGTCTTTCTGAAGGGCAACCAGCACATTGTGTCATAGTCTTTAATAAATGTGCCTAAAATTTAATTTTACCTTTCAGTTCCCGCCATAATAATTCTCTGGTAATTAAAATTTAGTTAATGGTTAGTGGTTACAAGGGTTTCAAAACATGTAATCAGTACATTTTTTATTAAAAATAAAATAAAAAGTTATTAAGCAAAAAAGTTGCAAAACTTGATAAAAATACAGTTAAATACCTATTTATTGTTGGATTTTGCATAAATAAACATTTTCTATGGTTTTTAAAGCTTTTCCTTGATTTTTTTAATGTTAGTAAAGAAATAGTTATCGTTAACGGATTATCGTTAACTTCCGTTAACTTTGTAGTAAAATTATCGGATTATCGTTATCGGAGTTAAAAATTGGGGTTAACGGATTATCGTTATCGAAGTTAACTTTTTGGTTAACGGTGCCCACCACTGTATATATATATATATATATATATATATTGACGATTGGTTAGGTTAAGTCGTAACATTTTCGTTAGTTTTAACGTTTTATTTGATGGATTCACTTAAAAAATGTCTCCTAAAGATCCTAGGGTAGTTTACGTTCCCCAACTTTGACCTGGTGTAATTTCACTAATTTGTGTCTCCTTTTGCGTCAGGGGGACGTAAACCACACTTGCTCTGATATTTTGTATATTAAAATGAACCGACAAATTTCATAAACAAACCTATAAATATTTGAGATATAAATTAGAATAAACTCCAATGACGAAGTTTTTTCATGTAAAAATTTCTTCATATAAAAATGGAGTACAAATTCCTTTAATGTTAAGTAAAAAAATTAGTATAAATCAATAGCCGACGTAAGAAAATAATAAATCTTAAAAATTAATGAAGTTTCCCTTAAAACGATCACACTGTCGAAAGAAAACGGAAAATAAGTTCAGAAACTTTTTGAGGATTTTGGCATTATATAAGGGTGCACTCGCGTGTTTTTTGTACTACTTTCTTCTACTACTTCTTTCACCACCTTTCTCTACAAAAAAAAAAAAAATGGTGTCAATAATCCAGCAGGGTTGAAAGCACCTTAAACAGAAAAAACAAACAATACTCAATCAGTTCAAACTACGCAACATTTCCGTTAGTTGTAACAACGGTTAAAATAACAACACCCTAACATTTAATGAGTTAATTTAACTCAAATTGGTGTCAGGTATAAGAACCAATCCTTTAATTAGTTAAGATTACAACACTACAATCGAAGTAAAGGGGTGAGCTTGTTAAAAACCACTGTGGGTAAAAATAACATTTTAGCATATATTTAAGTATCTTAAGTAGATTCAACTAAGTTAAGCGACGCTGGGTCTGTTCCGTAGTTGGATGTGTGACAGTCCCCTGCGTTCAGATAATATAGCGAACCGTGTGGTTCGGATTCCATGTAAAGCTGTGGGGCCCCCCTCATTCACGTGACGTTTGCTCTACGAAGGAGGTTTATTGTGTATATTGTGGCTTAATTACTTCTCTTAATGAGGCAAGAGTAGGATGTTGTATAGATAATATGAAGCTAAATAACTATGGGATTCATGGTATAAAAATGCTTGTCTGTAAAATTAAAATTTTCATTACTTGTGTTTTTATCTTTAGTCCTATTTTTGTTTTTTAATTTTGATTATTACTTTCATTATTTGTCATCTCATTACTTATACTTTTTATTTAATTTTAGTCCTACTTTTTTCCTCAGATTTTTATTATCAGTAATTGTACTCTGAACGTTATTTTTTTCTTCCATTTCATTTCCATTTCCATTTAAATTGAAGGAGAACAAAGTGCTTCAAAACAAATATGAAATATGAGCGAGTTTTAATATAAAATATAATATTACTGCGTAGCAAATAAATAGATAAGTGAGTTTGCCATTAATCCCGTTGTAAAATGATAAGAGCGGTACAGTATTATTCCTTATAAAATACTTTTTCTTCGTTGAATTTTCTCAAGGATCGTGAAAGTTATTAAAATTCGTTCATTATAATTTAACTGCAGAAGGCGTCAAATGCTGAAGGCGTCAAATGTTGCTCGAAATTTAAATGCTCTGTTTTATATATAATAATTCTTTATGGAAAAGTCCTAAATAATAGGTAAAAGTTTTGTTTTTAACTCAAACAATATGTATATATAACCTTCGGTCTGCTTCCGCCCAAATTGTTCATTCTGATGAAGGTCAAGCTTTTCACTCCACCTTAGACCTACAGTTTAATATGGAATCCGAACCACGCACCACCAGCAGCCTAGCGTCTTAACCACTAGGCCACCCAGGGTACCCATTTATCTACCAACCATTTTCTTTAAACCACTTTCTTTATTGTGTGGAAGGATGAACAGTGACGCTAACTACTACACCACCGAGGCGCATTGACGCATTATATATATATACTGTACTACTGTAGCTACGCCGTGGCCAGTGTCATAACACCGTTACCCGTCGATCAACGAAGTCAAGCGACATTATGTCTGAATTCATTATATTTAATTATACATTCTGATGTAATTGTCTGAATTTACAAAATCATTTATTTAGGAACAATTGGTACAATATCGTGTATATTATTTGTAGGCGATCAAGAATGGTCAATTCTAAAGAGTTAAGAACCGAAGTTAAAGAGAATTGAGTGTCGTGAAGTCACTCAAATCTGTCGAAATAATCCACTTCGTTCTTAACCCTCTTGTAAGTTGCTTGGGGCCCGATTGAGGATCGGTTCCTTGTTGAAGAATTTTCAGCTATTCAGGGGCAGTTCACCGAATCCGCACACTCATCTTTCCGCTCATAAATAACCGTATCTCTTGCTTGGTCGAGGTTGCCTTCCATTTCTTCCCGGGCTGGGAGTGAGGCCTACTTTATTGTATGCCGGTGTATTCTAATTTTTTTTTTTTTACATTGAAAGTTGTTCAGGTTTTTTAAAATTAAATTTTGGGTTATAATAAACTTGGATTAATTTGACGGCCGTTATATTGTCCTTATAATGTAGTAATCATTGAATATGTTGGTCAGCAATTAAAGAGGATAAACATCCCATGTGAGATGTGCTAATTCGAAAATGGAGTTCTTGCGGAAGCTTTCCGTTGGTGTTTCGCGATCTTCGCCTCCTAGTCCGACAGGAACCATTCGAACCCGTCTGAGTAGTGTAATTCCCGCAGGATCAGAGCCCTTGTGCCACAGTTGTTGGTACAACTATAGGGGGAAGATTAAAAGGGTCATTTGACTCATCCTCTGCCGTACACGACAGCAATGTGGTTCGAGTTCCACGAGAACCATGATATTCTTTTTAAAGTTAAAAACTACGGTTAAGCAGTTTCATCCAAAAGAACCTTTAATCAGCCAGTAGATATTACCTTCAAAATGAGAGGTGAACTAATAGAGGAAGTACAAGAATTAAGTATTTGGGTCAAATTATTACCAGACCCTTGAGTTAAGCAGATGTAGGAAAACAATATCGAAGCCTCTGTACTAAAATGTGTATATATATATATATATATGAGCAGCAACTCTGGGTGAATTATAAAAAAAGTTCTGGCAGAACCCTAAATTTGCTATACAACAGATCTTTCAGATTCTTACATAAGTTACCTCCGAGATGTTCAGCTTCGTAAATGTTTGCTAACTACAATGTCTCGAGACTCCCGAAGTAACAAGACAGTCAGTACAATCTAATTCAAATAATTAAAAAATCAGCCAACCCATTTAACCAGGCTATTCATCAGTCCTGCCATATGTCTTCTAAGCTATGGAATTCATCGTATGAAAAAGTTTGTTTGTAGCTCCATTTAACTTCGACATTGCTATTTTTCATTAATTGTGTGTCTGTTCTTATTACTTGAATTTTTATTGTATTTTATTTTCAGTTCGTATTATTACTGTTTGTCATATGGACTATTGGTTTGCCAATAAACTTTTTCGTTTTCATATATATATATACAGGGCGTCCCAAAAAAATGTATACACACTTTAAATAATTATAAAGGCAGTGTTTATTAAAATACATTTCATTTTCAAAATGTAATAGAATCTACAGACATTATTTAATTGTTTTGTCGACGCCTGTTTTCAAACTGACGTCCGTTCTGGTCCAGGCACTGCTGATAACGCGAAGCAATGGAATCGCAAACATCACGAAACATTTCGTTTGGTATTTGTGTGCATTCTCGTTCAATGGCTGCTCTCAATTCAGCGACTGTTGCAGGTTTTATAGCGTAGACTTTGTCTTTTAAGTATCCCATAAAAAAAAGTCTAGTGGTGTGAGGTCTGGTGAACGCGGAGGGTATTCTACGAAACCCCTTCGTCCAGTCCACATCCACATCGTGCCAAGTACCACTCGCAATACGCCACTCTTCGGTCCGGATCATCTTCATTAATAGCATGGACTAATCTTGGAATGTAACTTTTCCATTGACAGCGCTTCAAAATGCGTTGGACAGACGATTCTGAAATTCCTACCTCACGACTCGCTTGCCGCACAGATTTTCTTGGACTTTGGTGATACGTTTCCAGTACTCTTTCTTGCTTTGTGGGGCTTGTCGATGTCCGTGGTCTTCCGGAACGCTTCTTGTGGACATTCTGAACAGTTCCATCGGCTTCAAACTTATCTCTAATTCGAGTGATGGTAAGTCGCGTTGGTGGATCTGTTTGAAACTCCCTCCTAAACTTCTTTGCACTTCAACTGCGTTTTCACACTTCCAGTAGCATTTTAGAATGAATTTCCTTTGTTCAAAGCTTAGTCTGACTGCCATTATTAATTCTAATGGGTTTAACTTGGAAAGAAAGAAACATCAATTGAGCTATCAGCTGTTAAAGTGTGTATACATTTTTTTGGGACGCCCTGTATAATATATATATATATATATATATATATATATATATATATATATATATATATATAAGTGCAGTGCAGAGAAAATTTAAAGGGCAGAGGCTCAAGGCCAAAAAAGGGCACCTCTTTGTGGATACGGAATAATTTCACAGCCACCTGGTACGTAAATATTAAGTGTAAATAATAAAAACATGAAAATTTTAATATGTTGTGTTGATAAGTACTTAAGTGTTGTAAGTGGGACACATTTTTCCCATATACATACTTACTTAGTGTTATAATGGTGGCTCGAAAATTGAAATTTCAACCATTAACCAAAAATCTTCGCGGAATCCCTGAAGACCTCTCGTAAAACACCAGGATTCCACGGAACACAGTTTGAAAATCACTGACTTAAAACATTGTTGCTCCCAGTGGTGATGAACCACATACAGAAGCCTCATCAGTACGTTGACCTAATCCCTGTATTTGGCAATGACATTGCGAGCTGCTCGTATCCTTGTTCTACCTATGACTTAATCTATATTAATATTTGTGCTCAAAACACTAGGAAATTATACAGGGTGTTCGAAAAGTCCCTTCACCCTCTACAAAATATACATATTTTAATACCAATTTTATTTTTGTGTGATTAGTTGAATTTATATGTGATTCACTGACACTTTTTTCTTTTCCAGGTATTAGAGTTGTGTAAACAATGGCAGACCAGTCCACTTACACTCTGGAGGAAAGGATAGTGATGAGCACATGGGCTCATGAAAGGTCACATACTGGCAAAACGATGCATGATATCCAGAATGATTTCAACATAAGATTTAATAAGGCTGCACCACCAAACAAGACGGTATTTTGCTCGGAGAAAAAGCTGTTTGAAACTGGCTCCATCAAGGACAGACCACGGTCGGGAAGACCAACAACGCGAGCAGAACAATGTGAAGGTGTGATTGCATCGGTGGCTCGTTCACCGAAAAAATCACTTCGGAAACGATTACAAGAACTTGCAGTCCCCATGTCTACAATGAGAGATCACATGACAAAAGATCTCGGCATGAAACCATAATCCTTTGTTACGAAAATGATGGTGCGCGCACAGGTATTCTTGATTAATAACTGTAATTAGTAGCTGTATTTACTGTAATTAACGTAACTGTTGCTAGTGACTTGTTCCTTAAATTACACCTACCACATATAAATACAATTAATCGCACAAAAATAAAATTGGTATTACAATATGTACAATTTGTAGGGGGTGACGGGACTTTTCGAACACCCTGTACAAAAACAGAAATAAAGAAAAAAGGGTACCGGAACAATGTCGACATGCATAATGTCGGCACCAAAATTTCTGAAGTTACATAATGTCGAAAATCTTATCTATATCAGATAAATTTGTGTTAAGTTAGTTTAAATTAGGTCAGGTTAGTTTTACTTCGGTTAGACTAGGTTATATTGTGCACGGTTAGGGTACACTAGGTTAGACTAGGTCTAGTTAGGTTAGGTTTAGCTTTCAGTTAAAATATTAAAGCGTTCATATTCATTTAAAATCGATATCCTTGCATAAGGTCAAAAGTCGACATTATGAAATCCGATTTTGTTCATGTACGAGTAATTCAAGAAAAAACATAAATGAGATTTGAAATACAGTGAAGTACTGTGAAGTACCGTACTTAACTACCTCCCAATCTATCTTCTATCTATCTTCTATATATATATAATATATATAATAGGCTAATGTTCTCTGCTTGTTTGTCTGTCCCACCCTAAAACACAGAAACGGCTTTTTGGAGAGAAAATATTATTAGGTAAAAGTTGCTTAAAATTAATCGAAACCTATGGAAAAATTACAATCTATCTGTGTGTGTATATATATATATATATATATATATATATATATCTATATATATATATATATATATATATAATATAATATGCGGGTTGCTTCTACAGAGCTTCAATTTAATATTTAGTAGAAATCCAATGACAAGGAGAAATGTAAATGCCATGAAAAGTCTTCTTATTGCGCAACGTTTCGAGCAATACGCTCATCTTCAGGCTGTTTAATAACAATGTGAAATTAAAATCAATATTGAATGAAAAACAAACAGAAATTTCTATAACCTATTCGTAAAGACAAATTTTAAAAGACTGAGAAAAGAGGGTTAAGTTCTAAGTTATACAGATTTACATATCAAAATTAAGAAGTTATTTTTAAATACATGTAGTAAATGTGAAATTAATACACTGGAAAAATTACCAATAGTACACTGGAACAATGGAGCTATCTACCTTATACAGCAGTATCCGAGGCCGACTAATTTGAGCAGAGGAGACGGGAATGAAAGATGGCGAGGGAGATAGGGGAAGGAGGGATTATAAGGAATTGGGGAAGGAGGAGGGATCATAGCAGATTGAGAGGGACGGACGATGAGTCAACATTCAGACTAGGGGACAATGCTTTAATGAAAAGGGATTCTAAAATTCTTAGTGAGTTGGGACAAGTATTACAACCAAGAATTTTAAAATTGTCTAAAGTGACATCAATTTTGCATTTGATGCTATGTTCACGTATGCTGGAGGCTTCCTTAGTTTTTAAAATTTTACCTGTTCGGCCACTTATTCCCATATGCGAATAAAATCTAGCCCTGAGAGAGCGAACAGTGCTGCCGATGTAATTCCCAAGGAGACACCTAGGGCAGGTAAATAAATATACAACACCGCTACGCAACGAGTCAGGGGTTCGATCCTTCGCTGAGAAAAAGCTACCTAAAGACGTTTTATTAATAAATATGATGCGGAAATCAGTATGATAAAAAAATTTCCTTAACAATTTTGTAAATTTAAGCTTAAATTCCTTATTCAAGGGACCCATTTCAGGTACCAAGAAATATTTTATATCCTTCGGCACTGTAATACATGGAAGTTGAGGGCTATAAACATTATTTAAGAAGGATCTAATTAGTTTGTCTACATATTGAACAGGAAAACTATTATTAGTAAAGTATGATCTTAGATTATTAAATTCATCATTAAGTAAGGTAAAATTAGAGGTCAAATTATATCCTCTGAACAGGAGAGTTTTAATACAAGACATCTTATAGTTGAAATCAGTAAAACTAAAAAAATTCATGCCCAAACCAGTGAAAGTGGGTTTCCTATAAACTGATGTAGTAATAGAATCACCGTTTTTCGAAATTAAAAGATCTAAGAAGGGGAGGGAGCCATTTTGCTCAGTTTCCATTGTATACGTTATATTGGGGTGCAAAGAATTTAGGAAGTTAAAGAATTGTGCGCTTGTACCGCATTATCAAAGACTGCTATCGAATCATCAACGAAGCGTCGATAGAAAATTGGCTTGAGATGAGTGGGAGATTGTCTAAAAATTACACTTTCTAAATGAGTCATAAAAAGTCAGCTGCTAGCGGTCCGACTGGTGATCCCATCCCTACCCCATCAATTTGTTGGTAAACCTTATTGTTGAAAGTGAAATAGCATTGTTTGAAGACCAATTCTAAAAGTTCCTTCAAATGAGACAATGAAAAACATGAAAATTATCCACTGAGCTAAAAACCCTATCTATACAGGTACAAATGTACCTGTATCTGAAACTATTGCCATTATTTTAGATAGGGTTTTTAGCTCAGTGGATAATTTTCATGGTTTTTCATTGTCTCATTTGAAGGAACTTTTAGAATTGGTCTTCAAACAATGCTATTTCACTTTCAACAATAAGGTTTACCAACAAATTGATGGGGTAGGGATGGGATCACCAGTCGGACCGCTAGCAGCTGACTTTTTTATGACTCATTTAGAAAGTGTAATTTTTAGACAATCTCCCACTCATCTCAAGCCAATTTTCTATCGACGCTTCGTTGATGATTCGATAGCAGTCTTTGATAATGCGGTACAAGCGCAACAATTCTTTAACTTCCTAAATTCTTTGCACCCCAATATAACGTATACAATGGAAACTGAGCAAAATGGCTCCCTCCCCTTCTTAGATCTTTTAATTTCGAAAAAACGGTGATTCTATTACTACATCAGTTTATAGGAAACCCACTTTCACTGGTTTGGGCATGAATTTTTTTAGTTTTACTGATTTCAACTATAAGATGTCTTGTATTAAAACTCTCCTGTTCAGAGGATATAATTTGACCTCTAATTTTACCTTACTTAATGATGAATTTAATAATCTAAGATCATACTTTACTAATAATAGTTTTCCTGTTCAATATGTAGACAAACTAATTAGATCCTTCTTAAATAATGTTTATAGCCCTCAACTTCCATGTATTACAGTGCCGAAGGATATAAAATATTTCTTGGTACCTGAAATGGGTCCCTTGAATAAGGAATTTAAGCTAAATTTACAAAATTGTTAAGGAAATTTTTTTATCATACTGATTTCCGCATCATATTTATTAATAAAACGTCTTTAGGTAGCTTTTTCTCAGCGAAGGATCGAACCCCTGACTCGTTGCGTAGCGGTGTTGTATATTTATTTACCTGCCCTAGGTGTCTCCTTGGGAATTACATCGGCAGCACTGTTCGCTCTCTCAGGGCTAGATTTTATTCGCATATGGGAATAAGTGGCCGAACAGGTAAAATTTTAAAAACTAAGGAAGCCTCCAGCATACGTGAACATAGCATCAAATGCAAAATTGATGTCACTTTAGACAATTTTAAAATTCTTGGTTTAATACTTGTCCCAACTCACTAAGAATTTTAGAATCCCTTTTCATTAAAGCATTGTCCCCTAGTCTGAATGTTGACTCATCGTCCGTCCCTCTCAATCTGCTATGATCCCTCCTCCTTCCCCAATTCCTTATAATCCCTCCTTCCCCTATCTCCCTCGCCATCTTTCATTCCCGTCTCCTCTGCTCAAATTAGTCGGCCTCGGATACTGCTGTATAAGGTAGATAGCTCCATTGTTCCAGTGTACTATTGGAATTTTTCCAGTGTATTAATTTCACATTTACTACATGTATTTAAAAATAACTTCTTAATTTTGATATGTAAATCTGTATACTTAGAACTTAACCCTCTTTTCTCAGTCTTTTAAAATTTGTCTTTACGAATAGGTTATAGAAATTTCTGTTTGTTTTTCATTCAATATTGATTTTAATTTCACATTGTTATTAAACAGCCTGAAGATGAGCGTATTGCTCGAAACGTTGCGCAATAAAGAAGACTTTTCATGGCATTTACATTTCTCCTTGTCATTGGATTTCTACTAAATATTATATATATATATATATATATATATATATATATCTGAAATCGGATAACGTTTGTTTTGGTATGTGCTCATTCCGGGAAATATTATTAAAAAAAATAAAATTGCCCCTGTTCATTGTTTAAGTTACGTGGTATTTTTACCACTGGCTTCTGCTACTACACATTAACACATTTCACCACCAAGGACGAGAAATCTCGTATTGAATGTATATCTTATAAACTTTATTTTGGTATATTTTGTTTAGAGATATCTTTTGTTTTAATTTTTTTTTTTAATTTTTGGTGAGACCTTGTACTTGGGTAAAAACTTACAAAAATGCTGGCGGTAGCTGGTTACCTTCTTAAAAAGTGCTGGCGGTAGCTGGTTACCTTCTTAAAAAGTGCTGGCGGTGGCTGGTTACCTTCTTAAAAAGTGCTGGCGGTGGCTGGTTACCTTCTTAAAAGGTGCTGGCGGTGGTTGGTTACCTTCTTAAAAAGTGCTGGCGGTGGCTGGTTACCTTCTTAAAAAGTGCTGGCGGTGGCTGGTTACCTTCTTAAAAAGTGCTGGCGGTGGCTGGTTACCTTCTTAAAAAGTGCTGGCGGTGGCTGGTTACCTTCTTAAAAAGTACTGGCGGTAGCTGGTTACCTTCTTAAAAAGTGCTGGCGGTGGCTGGTTACCTTCTTAAAAAGTGCTGGCGGTAGCTGGTTACCTTCTTAAAAAGTGCTGGCGGTGGCTGGTTACCTTCTTAAAAAGTGCTGGCGGTAGCTGGTTACCTTCTTAAAAAGTGCTGGCGGTGGCTGGTTACCTTCTTAAAAGGTGCTGGCGGTGGTTGGTTACCTTCTTAAAAAGTGCTGGCGGTGTCTGGTTACCTTCTTAAAAAGTGCTGGCGGTGGCTGGTTACCTCTTAAAAAGTGCTGGCGGTGGCTGGTTACCTTCTTAAAAGTGCTGGCGGTAGCTGGTTACCTTCTTAAAAAGTGCTGGCGGTGGCTGGTTACCTTCTTAAAAAGTGCTGGCGGTAGCTGGTTACCTTCTTAAAAAGTGCTGGCGGTGGCTGGTTACCTTCTTAAAAAGTGCTGGCGGTAGCTGGTTACCTTCTTAAAAAGTGCTGGCGGTGGCTGGTTACCTTCTTAAAAGGTGCTGGCGGTGGTTGGTTACCTTCTTAAAAAGTGCTGGCGGTGTCTGGTTACCTTCTTAAAAAGTGCTGGCGGTGGCTGGTCACCTTCTTAAAAAGTGCTGGCGGTGGCTGGTTACCTTCTTAAAAAGTGCTGGCGGTGGCTGGTTACCTTCTTAAAAAGTGCTGGCGGTGGCTGGTTACCTTCTTAAAAAGTGCTGGCGGTGGCTGGTTACCTTCTTAAAAAGTGCTGGCGGTAGCTGGTTACCTTCTTAAAAATGCTGGCGGTGGCTGGTTACCTTCTTAAAAAGTGCTGGCGGTAGCTGGTTACCTTCTTAAAAATGCTGGCGGTGGCTGGTTACCTTCTTAAAAAGTGCTGGCGGTAGCTGGTTACCTTCTTAAAAGTGCTGGCGGTGGCTGGTTACCTTCTTAAAAGGTGCTGGCGGTGGTTGGTTACCTTCTTAAAAAGTGCTGGCGGTGTCTGGTTACCTTCTTAAAAAGTGCTGGCGGTGGCTGGTCACCTTCTTAAAAAGTGCTGGCGGTGGCTGGTTACCTTCTTAAAAAGTGCTGGCGGTGGCTGGTTACCTTCTTAAAAAGTGCTGGCGGTGGCTGGTTACCTTCTTAAAAAGTGCTGGCGGTGGCTGGTTACCTTCTTAAAAGTGCTGGCGGTAGCTGGTTACCTTCTTAAAAAGTGCTGGCGGTGGCTGGTTACCTTCTTAAAAAGTGCTGGCGGTAGCTGGTTACCTTCTTAAAAAGTGCTGGCGGTGGCTGGTTACCTTCTTAAAAAGTGCTGGCGGTAGCTGGTTACCTTCTTAAAAAGTGCTGGCGGTGGCTGGTTACCTTCTTAAAAAGTGCTGGCGGTGGCTGGTTATCTTCTTAAAAGGTGCTGGCGGTGGTTGGTTACCTTCTTAAAAAGTGCTGGCGGTGGCTGGTTACCTTCTTAAAAAGTGCTGGCGGTGGCTGGTTACCTTCTTAAAAAGTGCTGGTGGTAGCTGGTTACCTTCTTAAAAAGTGCTGGCGGTGGCTGGTTACCTTCTTAAAAAGTGCTGGCGGTAGCTGGTTACCTTCTTAAAAAGTGCTGGCGGTGGCTGGTTACCTTCTTAAAAAGTGCTGGCGGTGGCTGGTTACCTTCTTAAAAAGTGCTGGCGGTGAATGTGTCAATATCCCACACGTACAAAATGTGATGATGGAGTTGTTTAACCTCCTTCGCAACATATAAGATCATATAATGGAGGAGACCTACAGCTTTACGTGGGATCCGAACCACGAGTCCCTACATAATCTGAACCCAAAGGATGGTCTCCCATCCAACTAATACCCAAATTCAATGTCGCTTAACTTCGCTGATCCTCGGGAAGCTGTGTTAAACACTGTTACGTAGCCCGATATATACAACGTAATAAAATAAACAAACAGAGGAGGATTACGCTTCTGTTAAACAAATAAATATATCATATAGAGCTCTTTTCCTGTTGGTCTAAATCCGTTCTGCTTGTAACCAATCAGGTGAATCGCAGTATTAAGGTTAAGACAAAATCCCTCGTCTTTGATCCACTTTATATACTTCCGTATAGAGACTATCAATACCCAATACACTTTTAGAGGCTCCATTATGGAAAATACAGAAAATTATATATTGCACTTACTGTATATAATAAGGCTTAAGGAAATGTTACTATTGTATATAATATATCGGAAATAACAATTATACGACCTATATATATATATATATATATATATATATATTAACAGGATTTTAACCCCATAAAGTTATACAATATGAATGAAGGTAATAAAATATAATTTATACCATCTTATTTGAAAAAAAAATTACAGAAAAGTTATTTATAATAACTTTTCTCTTAATAAAATATAAAATAACGGATTCAAACGATACAGTGAAGGAGAGTAAATCGCAAACGGTGAAATATTGTAATTGAAACGGATAACCTTTGACTAAACGGTGCCTTCAGTTTAAACATTTTTAAATTGGATTTTGGGAGATATATGAAACCGTTGAATTTGTGTTTCAGCTAAAGGATTGGTTGAGTGATGTAAAGGGTGTCAGGAAATGATTCCCCCCCCCCCTGTACAGAAGAAACTGAAAGGAGTAGAAAAAAACAGACAAAACCACGCGAAAGAGCGTTTAATTTTGAATGAAAAACATTTGTTTTAATATCGGGTGTTGCCCCCATTTGCAGCTCTGACGGCCATTAATCGACGGGGTATGATCCCAGAAGTGTCTCAAAGAGATCGGTATCATGACTCATTTCTTCAAGGACTTCGTTGGTCTTTGCAGTCATAATTTCTGTTGAATACCGATTCTGAATGGGTTGTTCCAGCATTAAGGACTCCACCCGATCCTTCATGATGGATCCGACATGTTCACAGACATTAAGATCGGGAGAATTGCCAGGCCATTCATTATTTCCGAAAAAATCAATGTTATTGTCCTTAAGCAGTTGTTGAATCGCAAGTGCTTTCATACAGGGGGCTTTGTCGTGAAGAAAGGTTGCCTGTTCAACATCCAAAACACACTCGGGGTCTTTCAAAAACGGAATTACATGTTGGGCTAAAATTACATTCGAAAATAAGGCCCATCCCAACTGGTTCCTCTTGGTTTGATAACCCAGATGAGCTTCCGAATAGAGAACATAATGAAAACACCCACACATGCTGGATTTTTTACTATTTCTCGATACTTCTGGTCGTCTGGGACTTCATCAGGAGTTGTTGCCCAAACCCGATCATTCTGAAAATTTGGTTTTCTGGAGACATAAACGAAGAATTCATCGCTGACAACCAAGTGAAGGAAATCGTCTTCCGTCCATTCCTCAAGATAATCACAAAACCATAGCCGATCTTCAATATTAAGATCACTCTTCCGTGGCTTAGCTATTTCATGCCAAGCACTCAAGCCTTGGCGAACTCGAAATTGATGCACAAGTTGCCGATTGACTATCTTACCACGACGGATAAGTATCTCTTTCGCTACCTCAGAGCAGCTCTTCTTTCAGCGCCGTGATGCAGCAAGCACAATGTCTTTCGATTCTTGAGATAATTTCTCCGGTCTTCCTCCTCGAAATTCTGTTTCACAATCTTCAGGATTCTTATTCCAATTCCTTTTGACAAAGTCTTCTGATCTTTTTAATCTCTCAGCCACCCAGTGTCGAGTTATGAAAGTTGCACCAGCTTCCTTTGCTTCACGAAATGTGACAGCTCGAATGCGGTCAAGAACTCGCTTTTTCTCTGAATCGTTCAAAATAGATGATGCCATGGTTTCTGTGGGGAAAAATGGTAAGAATTAAAATCACAGGAATAGAATATAATGGTTTTTATTCAGATTTTAACGCTCTTTCAAGTGGTCTCGCCGGTTTTTATCTATCTCTTCTAGTTTTTGCTCTACAGGGGGGGCAATCATTTCCTGACACCCCGTATTCCGTGTATTAAGCTGTATTGGACTCGCCTACTATTTTCGGCAAAAAAACAAAAGGCACATTACGAAGAGGCGAACATATGGAAAGCCGAACATCTAGGTGTTAATTTTTGTAACATCCTGAACGTTATATATATATATATATATATATATATATATATATATATATATATATATATATATATATATATATATGTGTGTGTGTGTGTGTGTGTGTGTGTGTGTGTGTGTGAGATGAATTATTAAAGTACAATTATAATCTCTGCAAAGCTTCAAACTTTAAAAATACGAAACTCCATGTCGGTTAGTTAGTCGAGACCAATTTTTGTTCAGAAATTAATTATTCAAAGTTCTTTGAAGTTTATATATATATATATATATATATATATATATATATATATATATATATATATATATATATACAGTATATATTTAAAACATATTTCTTCGATACTCGTGTTTTAAAGCAGAATATAAAGGGGGGGGGGTCTTCCTTTCAGCTGGAGATAAACTTTGGGAATAGTTTCTATACCTCCAAACTGTTATTATTATACCTTGTGATTTTTACATTTTACTTTCACGACTTCACGTAAACCTGTTTTCATACCCATGAAGTAATAATGCAAATGTCTCAACGCAATGTCGCAAAAGCCGAAAGAAACACGAGGATTTACTTGCATTATTTTAGAATGTCGACTTGTCTCTTTTTTTTTCAATATTAAAAAATGCAAAACAGATGAAATTATCTCACAATCAAACAAAAGAATTTACTCTTGAAAGATTGTAGGTAATAGGTGCTTAAAATTATAGTAGATTACGTTTTTGTAACAAGGAAACATAATATGACGTAAAGATTTAATCATTGCTATTTCCATTGATTTTTTAAAAAAATGCTTGTAAATGCTTTCAAGAGATAATTCATGCTACATTATAAGCATTTGCTTTCTCTAATATTTTGATCGGGATAATATGGAAGTATTTCTATGATACAGGGTGAGTATAAAGCAACGCGAGTGAAGAGACAAATCCGATTTGAATTATATGAACGCGAGTGAACATGGACGAGTAATATTTATTACATGTATTTTATAACAACTGTATAGTCCAGAGCTTTCCAAACTGTGTGTCGCGACACATTAGTGTGTCGCCAATACCTCCCAGGTGTGTCGCCAAATTTAGTTAATTATTTTCAATTTTTTTGTATTTTGAAAATTTTGATTTTTCTATCAACAAAATCGGCTACAAGATAAACCACCTACTGAAAAATTATCTGATATTTGATATTTGATAACAAAAATTAATTAATGTGTCGTGAAATTTTTATGCTTAAATAGTGTGTCGCCAACGTGAAAAGTTTGGAAAGCTCTGGTATAGTCGATAGTAAGGTTTATAAGAGGTGTCGAAAATGTTTTTAATAGTTAAAAAACAAGTTGAAACTAGTTTAAATCAGTTCAAATCGGATTTGTTTCTTCACTCGCGTTACTTTATATTCACCCTGTACAATTCAAAATTTAACCTGGAAGTAAAATAAAGTTCTTCAAATCAGAAACGTGAAAATCAACATCGATAAACATTGCGAAAGAAGCCAAGCGAGAAACAGATCAAGAGAAGAAAAAATAAAGAAAGATTTCCTTCTATTCAAAATGTCTTTCAATCTGCCATTGCGAGGTTTCCAAAATTTAAGATTAAATAACATTTGGAGTTGTTATTTCTCCTTCGTAAATGCAACAAAGGTCAAGTGACAGAGGAGTACCCGCAGCTTCATAGTTGGGATCCAAACTACGGATCACTACATCATCTGAACGCAGGGGACTGTCAGCCATCCAACTAGTGCTCAGACACAATGTTTTAACATCACTGATCTAACGGGTATCAGTGTTTCAAATTTTAAATCTTAGCTTTCCCCATTCGGTCTCACTTATCCTGAGTGGTTGAGGAAAATGTTAAAATATAATCAAACCATAACCAGTATAAAATGACCTTGGAAAAGAATCAATACGTAAACAAACCAATAAATATGCAAAAACACCTCTTTGGAGTTCAAAACTGCTAAAGTCTAATCCAGAACATAAATTTAAGGAAGTCACAAAAATAACGAGTCATCCGCTTTATATGCCACGTCGTAATGCGTTTCCCGCTAGATCAGCAAAGTTAAGCGACGTGAGTATGGTATTAGTTGGATGGGTAACCGTTATCTGCGTCCAGATGATGTAGCGACCAGTATTTCAGATCCCATATAAAGCTGTAGATGCCCTCCGTCATATTTTGAGGTCCGGTGTTAGTGTCTCCGAGTAACTGATACAATGAGAAAATGGACAAAACGAACATATGACCTTAGATGTTTCGAAAAAGGTTAAACAACCCCCACACAGGACAAATCTGTTATTTTAAACAACAAAACACGCTTAGTTGACTCCATTTTTGTTTGGATCAAATAAAACAATAGTTAAAATATAATAATTTTTTAATTAGTTACCGTAGGCATTTTGTGCCTTAATTTTGTTATTATACAATTTTACTGTAAACTCTATATAAACATTAATCAATTATAATTCTAAACGACAACTTATGCTTCCATCTAAGCATACATACACCCCTCTACAAAGAGTTAATATTAATCTTAGTTTAAAAAAATGCGCTTCTTAATTTTCTTGAAATTATAATGCTTTTAAATGAAAATTTAAAATTTTTCATTTAAAAAAATATTTAATACGATTTTAATCTTTTGAAGTCGAGCTTGTCATTCAGTTTCTGCCTAATTTAGTTTATTCTTGTCAGTCATCAGTCAGTACGTGTGATTTCTGTACTGTGTGTGTGTGTTTCAGAGTTGTATTTGGACATTACACCAAGAAAAAGAAGTAAAATATTCACCTTGCATAAACATACATCGCTCACACAGAGAAATTGCCAATGCGCTTAAAGTTAGTGTGGGAGCAGTCAATAAAATTATTAACAATAAATAAACCATGGACTCATTATTCTCATCAAAGAAAGGCAAATACGGAAGAAAACGGAAAAAACACCCAAAGATGATGCAAAGTTAATACGAATGAACAAGCAGGATCCCAGAGAAACTAGTAACATACTTAACCAGAATTAGTAGCATCAAATATTCAGGTATCATCATCAACTGTAAGACGTCGATTGCTGGCGGTGGGAAGCAAAGCCGAGAAACCTATGGAAAAACAATTGCTGACAATAATAATGAAGACAACACACGTGGGCCAAGAAATGTACTGGTTGGTCAAAAGATTGGTACACTGTATTATTTTCAGACGAGAGTAATTTTTCTTGTTCAAAGTCAACAAAATCGATTTGTACGCCATTCACCTGGTGAACCCACAACCAGTTCCAAAATAACCAAATTGTGAAACACCCAGAAAAGAAAATTTTTCTGTACGATGAACTGGCTCATTAGTGCCCATGGAGGCATGATAAATAGTATGCAATATAATGAGGTTCTAGAACGCCATGGCAAACCAGAGCTACAGAAACTATTCCCAACAGGATCTGGTCCCATGCTGTTTAGACTGGCTGGGAAACTCGCCAGATCTAAACCCAATCGAAAATCTAGGGGACATATGCAAGACTCGACTTCAAAAACTGGACTGTACAACTAAAGCAAAACTGATCGCGTCTGTCATCCAAGTCTGGTTTCATGATGAAGAATTACAGAAAATCTGAGAAAAACTGGTACATTCTATGCCAAAGTGTGTTCAAGACATTATTAAAACTAAAGGTAGTTATGGCAAATATTAAGGCTTGTTTCAGTCTTCAAAATATATGCTATTTACTGAAAATTCTAATTTTTTGTCCTACATTAATTTGCACAATACTGTATATATACTGCATATATATATATATATATATATATATATATATATATATATATATATATATATATATATATATATATATATATATATATATATCAATGGCGTGAGATGGGTGTCGTTCTTTACGTTATTTATACTGCGTGTTCTTTGCAGTTGAATGTATATATATATATATATATATATATATATATCTATATATATATACACTCGTATATATATATTATACATTATACAAGCATCACAGCTTTATACTAGTTTTGATTACTGTAGTAATATAGTGACTTTTTGTAATTTGACTTTAACTAGGGAGGGGGCGCATGACCCGCTTACCCTGACTGCACGCCACTGATATATATATATATATATATATATATATAATTTAGGTGATGCAAAAAAGGGGTCAAATTTTTTTTTTTCAATTTTCAGGGAGACACCCTCCTATTTTATTCATATTCCTAAGAAAGCATTGTATGCGAAATTTGGGGTTGAAAAAGAGAAAATTAGAGGTTGCTACCAAGCTTTAAAAATAAATGTATATCAGTTTGTGCTAAAAAATATGTTTTTGTTGATATTTTCGCCGGAGCCGGTTTGATATGTACCTAGTTAACCTAGTTTGAAAAAAAAACGATGACATTCTAGACTATAGTACGTAGTGAGCTCATAAAATAGTAAATAATAGGCACGCTGATTTCCGCACCACCCTCTGAGGTACAGCGTATAGCGCGTTAACTTTTTTTTATGTGGAAGTTTCCCCAGTAGGCATATCATAACCACTTATGTATGTTTATTTTCGTTTTTTGTGAAGCAAGAGTAATGTTTTCTTGTTTTTGTTTGAGAGTGACGACCTGTAACTTTTAACAATTTGAAGAAGGTATTGTTTCTGCTCTTCATCATTGGTTATCAGTTTGTTGTATTCCTCCATCAGTCGTACACCTCTTTCCGCAATGTCGTTTACCACTTTGAGTCCATATGCGATATCTCTTGCATTCGCATAACTTTCATCATCATTCCATTCTTCAGCATCTTTTCAAGAAAAGTGCAAGGCACCTCTAGGATTTCAAAGAATCTTTTTGTGTTCGCAGTAATGAAATCCTGCAGTTGTTTCTGCCCAGCTGATTCAGGATTTATTGATGCTCGTTTGCTAGGTTTTGAGTCAACTGGTTTCTGCAGAGCATGCTTCATTTTGTTTTTGTCTCATGCGAAACAGCTGAATCAAAAAATGCAAGCGCCACAAGCTCCTCAGAGAGGTACCACAAATGTCTCAAAAACTTATTGAGTGCAGCACTTGCAATTTTGTCATCCTTTTGCTTGTAGAGCTGCAGACTTTGCACAAAATGCAAATCTGAACGGGGGGCGCATGAGGGTATGGGTGCCAGGTACCACGATCTGATGTATATCGCAGCTGAAAAGCAGCAAACATCTCTCAGTCCTTTTTCCTCTCTCTCAGTTAGTTTAAACTGAGATTTAAACATCCAAATTTTAATGCAGTAAATTAGCTTGCCCATCCATCGTGCTCTGTGATAAGCTCCGGGTGCTTTAAAGCTGATTCCTGACTTGGGGGCACTACCGATGAAAATGAGCGTTAGCTCGAGCAATTCCTTGTAGTCATCACGAGGCTGCTGTTCATCAAGCTGAGCTTGAGCAAATTGAATGAGTTCTTCAGCATCTGAGATTTTCTCTGCAATGTTAGGGTCATCTGTTGCTGTTTGGTAATTGTTCTTGTCAATTTCCACCCACTTTGCTTTGAATCTCTTAAACAGTTGTATGTCAGGGCCACTAGAAATGGCAAGGAGACAGAAACTGCAGCTTCTAACACTATTTCGAAAATATGATGTCGGCAAGCCAGCCACAGCATATCTTTATCCAATCTTTGCTCTAGTAACATACAAGCACCACTCTTAGAACCTGTGTTGGAGGCAGTGGTGTCAAAACACATGCCCTTCACTTGGTCAGATATATTCCACTCCAATACTAACTGATGGACAGCATCTGCAATGTTTTGACCAGTTCCTCTGGCAAGTTTGGGAATACCAAGAAGCTGATCAACTCCTTGGCCGGAAATTAGAACTGGCAGTCGATCAACATTTTCATGACCAGTAATATCTTCCAGTAGTTTGCCGTCCCAATGTATTTGGAGAGGGCAATTTGTTTCGAAATCCTGCTTCAAATTTTCTGCCATTGTCTTGCGGTTCCTTTGTCTTGCTCTCCGTATCGATGAATAGCTAACACTGTATTCTTCAGGGTTTTGCCCAAGAGCATTGATTGTTGGGATCAAGATTTCCGAAGCAGCTCTATCACTTACTTTTGCAGCATCAAGAGATACAAGCATTGAAGAATCCATAAGCTTTGCACTCTTAGACTTTGATCTACTTTGTCTCGAAGTTGATGGCTGCTGAGGGTCAGCAACAAATTCTTCTTCTGATTTTGAACTATCTTCATTCAAACTTGAAGGACTTGAACTTGAGAGCACTGCTGCTTCGAAAACGGCTGTTTCCCTCTTTCTTTTCTTTTCAAGCAATGTTTCCTTTTCTCTAGCAATCTCTTCCATTTGTGAAAAAACTTTATCCACTCCAGACATTTTGCCTTTTCTTCCTTTTGTCGTTGCAGCATCAAAAACTCACGATCTTCATCTATCTTTATCATGTCAAGAGCACTTGCATGTGCAATGTCAAACAGATCTTGCAAGTCATTTTGCCAGCTCTCTTGTTTTTGAAGTAGTGCAGGTGATTGCTTCTTCTTATTATTTCTGTTCTTCTTTAGTTTCTCCCACTCGTTGAAAAGTTTCTTTACTCTCTCCACGACATGACATTTCAACACTGTTGGGATGCGTGCCTTTTCCCACACATCCATAACATCTCTAGCAGTCAACAAAGCCGCTGTTTTCACCTGTTGCTTTTATTGATCTTGTAGTTCTTAAACAATGCTAATGTTTCCCTTTTAGATGGAAGCTGGGTTTCTTTGAAGGACTCTATAGGATGTCCTATGAGCCAAATAACTGTTTTGTGACGCGTATGCCGCTCCATGAGTGCAACTCAGCAACTGCTATACAACCACTCTCAGCGAAGGCAGCAAAGATACTGAGTCAGTGACGCCGCACTTACACTGACGCGGCCGCCACAGTGACGTCACAGCAAAGAAATGATTCTAGAATGTTCGGCCACGGCGTCTATAGCAATGAAAGGGATGAGAAGGTTTACGGAAAGAGGTTCAGAGTCTGTTATGACTGCTATATGTTGCTGACTACCATTTTTGATGAAATCTGCAAAATAAATAAATGTACAATAAATACAAACTGAAAAATAACAATATACAAAATGTTCAATGGATGGTAGCAACCTCTAAAATGTCTTCAATTGTGCTGAAATTTTGCATGTTCAGATTTTACACTAAATTAAATAAAATTAGAGGGTGTCTTCAAGTTTTTGAAATGATAAGTTATTTTGCATCACCCTAAATTATATATACTGTATATATATATATATAAATATATGTGGGATGAATTTCACAATTAGACACGTGAAATGAATGAATGATGCAAACCCACAAGGAAAAAGAAAAATGATCCCAAGGCCTTTCGTTTATTCAGAAGTACACCTCGTCAGGGAATGAAGAGAGAAGGCAAGATGCCCATAAATATATACAACGTAGCGGAAACCAAAGCAATTAGCACATACTTAACAAGAGTTAATGAGAGGCAAAAGGAATTTTAACAAGATATTGTCAATTTTATACATTCCCGCACTGTTATTGAAATTGTTTTTAAAATGAATAAATGCACATTCTAAAATATTTCTTTCTATTATATCTCTGTTTTCAACAAGCGCTTTAGAACTATCCCACTTGATGCTATGCTTACATCTATACATATGGTTAAACAAAGCATTGGAATTGTTAGCTGTTCTACACGCATATTTATGCTGTTTTACCCTAATATCTAACGTTTTACCCGTTTTACCTATATAGACTGAGTTACATTGTGTACATCCAATCGAATACACACAACCAACGACATTTTCTGGGCTATTCTTTATTAGGCGTGATTTAACAGTATTATTATACTTAAATACTACATTGATGCCAATTGTTTTCAATATCTCCCGACTTTACTTAAAGCAATTGGCATCACTGTAGTCTTTAAGTATAATAATACTGTTAAATCACGCCTAATAAAGAATAGCCCGGAAAATGTCGTTGGTTGTGTGTATTCGATTGAATATACACAATGTAACTCAGTATATATAGGCCAAACGGGTAAAACGTTAGATATTAGGGTAAAACAGCATAAATATGCGTGTAGAACAGCTAATAATTCCAATGCTTTGTTTAACCATATGTATAGATGTAATCATAGCATCAAGTGGGATAGTTCTAAAGAGCTTGTTGAAAACAGAGATATAATAGAAAGAAATATTCTAGAATGTGCATTTATTCATTTTAAAAACAATTTCAATAACAGTGCCGGAATGAATAAAATTGACAATATCTTGTTAAAATTCCTTTTGCCTCTCATTAACTCTTGTTAAGTATGTGCTAATTGCTTTGGTTTCCGCTACGTTGTATATATTTATAGGCATCTTGCCTTCTCTCTTCATTCCCTGACGAGGTGTAGCTCTGAATACACGAAAGGCCTTGGAATCGTTTTTCTTTTTCATTGTGGCTTTGCAGCATTCATTCATTTCACGTGTTTAATTGTGAAATTCATCCCATATATATATATATATATATATGATGAATAAAACCACGAAGGAAAGGAAACACAAAATGGTGCTCAAGCGGTTTCGTCTAATGACATCCTGAGGATGTCATTAGACGAAAGCGCTTGAGCACCATTTTGTGTTTCCTTTCCTTCGTGGTTTTATTCATCATAAATATTTTTCACGTGTTACTTTCGTGAAATAATTTTCATATATATATATATATATATATATATATATATATATATACACACACACACACACACACACACACACACACACACACACACACACACACACACACACACACACTTTTCTTTAAATTTAGAATACGCTGAGTTAACGGTTGAAAATTCAATAAACTGAACTCAATAAACCACTGTCAAAAGTTTTGAGGATAAAAGATCAAAAATTTATTGGAAATTCTTTACTTTGAGAAGCCTCAGTAAAGCTAAAAATCATAACTGAGGTATTCTTTCACTGGCTGTGCAGTTCATTATGCTCAGATACAACTTCGTCGGAAATTTATTTACAATTATTTTCTACCAAGGCGAGTTGTTTTGCTATTACAGCTCTAAATTAGGACGTAATTCAGTACTTTCTTCGCATGCCGTCCATGAGTATACGATGTCTGGATGTCGCTTTTTAGCATTTTTTTTTGTGTGTGTGTGTTTATTTATTTATTTATTTGCTTATTTACTGTTTCCGAGTTTGTTTTTTTTCAAATGAACTTCCTATACGTAACTCACTTTCGCCAAACTGCATACAAAGTGAAAATCTTGTTTATTGAATTTGCTATTTGCTTTGCATTCCAACTACAAAAGTGTTTATTTTATATATATATATATATATATATATATATATATATATATATATATATATATATATATATATATATATATAGTGTGTGTGTGTGTGTGTGTGTGAGAGAGAGAGAGAAAGAGAGAAAGTTAGTCTGGTTTCCCTGCCAAGGGACAGACTGATATGTAGTCAAAGCATTCTTATCTGTACAATATATGCCTTTGGGAAGCATGAGAGCTTTTTAGACTAAAACTTTTGAGAGTCATTTCAATTTTTACAAAAGAAAATAAGAAAATAAATAAAAATAATGGAAAATGGAATAAAATAATTAAAATACTAAAATTCCAAATGAAAACTCAGTTTGGTAATTATGTCATATGTATATGACATAATTTGTTCACCATAAAAACAGTGAAATGCCTTTCAGTGTCCCTATAGTCGCAGTGGTTCCCAAACCGTGCGCCGCGAGATGTAATTAGGTGCTCCATTTATTGAATAAAGAAGTAAGTACATACAATTTTTCTGTATTTTTAATTATCTATATTTCTACTTTATGCTATGCTAATATGTATAAATACCTCTTTTGAATAAATTTTCGAATTTATGTACAAAGTGCGCCAAAATATTTTTACTTGTTCTAAAGTGCGCCGTGAGTTAAAAAAGTTTGGGAACCACTGCGCGTATAGTGTGACATAAATATGGTGATTCGCAACTAAAAAGCTTTTTTTAATAATGCCTCAGAATGTTTTTGTTTTGATTCTTGATTGAAGTGAAAAATATTCTTTTAATGCGTTTTGTCGCAAGGACCGTAAAAGAGCTGATGATAATGTGAAAATGTGATGGTAATATGATGGTAATGTGAAAAGGGCCGTGAAAGAGCTGATGGTAATGTGAAAAGGTCCGTGAAAGAGCTGATAGTAATGTGAAAAGGTCCGTGGAAGAGCTGATGGTAATGTGAAAAGAATTTTCTAATAGCGTTCAGTGCAGTAATAATTCTTACTTATTCAGACATTTATTAGCCAGGAAAGCTCTTTCATTGGAATGGCTACAGTTAGTTCAAAAAGTCTTGTAGTGAAACTCCATTCTTACTAATATTTGTCAGTACGAAACATAGCATTCCATAACAGGACTTTTTCAATCAGATGTACCACAATATAACTTCAAGCGAAATTCTATAAAGTGTACTGTACACAGTGCTGTGCCCGCTAACGCTAACCACCATAAAATTTAGCGCCGCTAACGCTAATTTTGTCGCTAATTTTTTCTGAAACCACCCCAATTTATATATGTTCTGCCTTCCGTCCGTAACAGGCAACAACATGTTTTGCTACAAGCAGAACAGTGGATATATAGAGTCTGTCCAACAAGTTACAGCTTACGACCTCTACATGCTAATGTCAAGATCAGCTTGCAGTTAGTGCTGCCTCAGTCTTTCATAATGGAGGTTGGAGTCAGCGAACCAAATTTTAGTACAAGTGGTTTTGAAAAATTAGCGATTGACTTTCTTACAAACTTAGCGCCGCTACCTGTTTCGCTAACAATTTTGAAAATTAGCGGCGCTAACAGTATCGCTAATAAAAAGTTAGCAGCGCTAATTTTAGCTCCGCCCAGCACTGACTATACAATACTTTCCATTTATCGAACCATTCAGTACTGAAGGCAATGATCCTAAAACTAAAAAAAAAACAGAATATAAAAGAAAAGATAAAGATAATTTTAGGAAATATACCCTAAATGAAGTTTTATACAGGGTGTTCATAAAGTCACGCAAGTGAATATGCATGTACACTTCACCATATTCACTTGCGTGACTTTATGGACACCCTGTACCTGAAACAAATTGTATACGGAAATAATAACAGCTGACTTCACATGTTTCACTAAAATACATCTCAAAAATTGCTAAGAAAACTATTAAAACTGTAATTAATGTATTGATTAAAAAAAATTTTAATTACAACGTTTACAAATGGCACAAAAAGTTTAAAAATGGAGAAACATCGCTTGAAGACAAGGAACGCAGTGGCCGCCCTTGTACTTCTCGTACGGATGAAAATGTCCAACAGATTCGATTTCTGGTAGGAGCAAATGTTTCTCTATTTTTAAACTTTTTGTGCCATTTGTAAACGTTAGCTACACTGAGAGCATCATTTCCAAAAGCTGTTTTAATATTTCGTTCGTCTCCGAACGTGCGTTGCTCCATTTCAGAGATTTATACGTACTGCAAAAACACACCCTCCTTTTAAGCGATCCAATCAACTACTGACTCATGGTAGCAGATTTTGCTTCAGACTGCAGACGCCAGAGGGAAGAAAGACTCACATATGTAAACGGTTATTTCTTAATTGCATTCATTTGTCCGTAGCAATAAAATTATTGATACTTTTTGATCACTCCTCGTATATATATATATATATAGCGTTCATAAGTACTCGTACAGAGAAATGTTTCAGTTATATTCGTCCTTATCTTTTGTACCATACAGAGGATAGTTATGAAAATTTTACAGCTCGTTTTGAAAAATTTAACAAATAAAAAAATTAGTTTAACTCCAACATAAAATGTAAAACATCAAAGAATTTGAGGAATATTAAAAAAAGTTAAAATGCAAAAGTTTTCGTATATTTACTTACAAAATTATTTAGTACTTTGTGTTTCCACCTTTTGCTTGAATGAATTCAATGGTTCGTTTTGAGTATTTTTCTACAAGGTTTCGACATCTCTCAGTAGAAATTTTAGACCATTCTTCTAAAGAATATTGTTGCAATTCATTCAGATTCGAAGTTTCACTTGTGAACAGCTATTTTTTTAAATTAAACAATAAATTCTCAATTAAATTGACATCTGGGCTTTGACTATCACACTCGAGAAGCTTGAAATTCTTTTGTTGAAGTCATTTTATGGTGCTCTTACTTTTATGTTTTGGATCATTATCTTGTTGCAGTACCCAATTGGGATCCATTCGCGACTCCCGAACTGAAGGCAATACATTTTCCACCCTGTTTAACTGTAGAAAAGATGATTTTTTCCTCGAATGTAGTATTTGATTTTCTCCAATCATACCGTTACTCGTTGTTCCCGAATAATTTAATTTTGGCCTCGTCTATTCACAGGACTTACTTCCAGAATGCAAATCTATCAATTTGATGATCCTTGGCGTATTTTAAACGAGCTTCTTTGTGTGCTTTTCGTAGCAAAGGTTTTCTTCGTGCAACTCTTCTATGCAGACCATTCTTAATGTACGACGTACAGTAGAGGGATGAACATCGAAAACTCTGGACCTTCTTCTCTTTCTATAGGGTGGGGGGGGGCATTTTTGCGGGCGTTCGCCCGTGGCCCCTCGTTCCTATATAAAAGTAATCGAACAACTGAAACCACATTCAGCGGCGGAATTTGAAAAATGGGACGCTTCACTAATAAAAAATGCAGAGTTGTGAAGTAATTAGTTACGAGTTATTGAATTACCGGTAACTGATTAATTTTCGAGTAATTTACTAATTTCAATTACTTTGAAAATGTAGTAATTGTACTAGTAATTTAATTATAGCTTCAAGATAATTGTAATTTAAGATGAAATTACCTTTTTAATTACTTTATTATGTTATGTTATGTCACTGTACTCTTCATAAATATTAATGGCCTTAGTCCACCTACATCCTCACACCTCCACCTCTGTACTGAGCGGTTGGGACAGTGACTAAGAATGGAAGCGTCCTCCCACACCCAAACTCTGCCATCGAATACAAACGGTTGTAGCGGGATTCATCACCCGAAAGGACACGTTGTTTGTTTGCACTGATTTATTTTCCAGTTTAGATAAACTTTGCACCACTGTACTTATTTACATTCAGAATTATAATGTATGGCTTGTGGGCAGCCGCCGTGCCAGGTCTCTGTATTTATTATAGAGAAGGTCTTTAAAAGATAAAAGAGAAATACCGGACATTGTTCCTACATGAAAGAGCTAAGACCCGTGTGACCGACACCAAATCTCACCAAACTATTCGAAAGAACAGTAAGGGAGAAAATTTATACATTTTAGTAGTGGTGCACCGATTAATCGGTATCGGCACCTGGCATGCCGATGTTAGGAAAATACCTCGCAGTGCCGATTAATCGGTAAAATGCCGATTAATCGGCATGCAAGGTGCCGATACCGATTAATCGGTGCACCACTAATTTTTAGAGAAACATGAAAGATTCAATAAGAATCAGTATAAATTCGGATGAGAAAGATCTTTCTTATCACAACTAATAGAAAATTATTATAACTATATCGTTGATGCATTCGAAGACAATGACACTTATGATGTAATACGTACATACTTTGTCACTGACATCGACGAGTATGATCTTGGAATCATAACAAATAAAGAGAAAGGTACGGAATTGCGGACAAAATATAACTTTCTTAGAGAGATTACGAAGTTGTTACAGTCCAAGAAACGTCATCATCAAAATCGGAGGTACGCACTTCAGTACCATTATTATTTATTATCATGTTATATATAAGAAGTTAGTCAGTAAACAACACAGTTGTATCCTTTGCTGCCGATACAAAATTCAGTAAACAAAAAACGGCTTGTATAGTCTTTACAAACAGACATAAATGGAATATACAGATGGTCAGAAGACAACATTATGAAAATTGACACCGAGAATTTTCAAGTATTAAGATATAGATTGAAAGAGGAACGCAATGTCTGGACAGCCATACTTCAAATAGAGAGGAAATTCTGAGAAACTCAAAAACTCCAAATCCGATTACATTAAAAATTAATATATAATTTTAATAAATTATAACTATTATAATTATGATTATAATTATATTATAAATATAATTATTATAATTATAATTATAATTATTCGTTATAAAATTTTATAATAATAAATTATTATTTGATGCTTTTGAGGTGAGTATTTGATTAAGTATGTGATTAAATCATATCTGAAGTAATTTTAGAAGTGTTGATAACTTGATAATGTATTTTAATTCTCTATATTTCTATCTTTAGTATGTGAATTGTCATTGTATTCTATTGTCAGTTCGTATCATTAATATTTATCATATGGTCTACTGGTCTGCCAATAAACTTTTTCATTTTCATTTTCATTAAAAATGAAATACTATTAAAATATTCAACAGTAATTGTTGATTTGATCCTAAGATCAGGAAAAATAAGGGATTTTTTTTTTTTTTTTTTTTTTTATCATTTTTAAGTTTATATTTAAATTTACTTTTGAGCAATATTACAAAAACGAGTTTTTTGAGGGTTTTTTTGGGTTTTTTTTTATAAAAATATGAACTCAAAGAAAATACTTCGTATCACTGGATACACCATAAGGGCTGCTATGTCATGGCCAGTGTCGTAACATCGCTTCCCGTCGATCCGAGAAACTAAGTGATATTTAGTCTCGTAATTGGATGGGAGACCGTCCTCTGCGTCTTCATTATGTAGCGACCCGTGGTTCGGATCCAACGTAAAGCTACTGTAGGTCCTCTCGTAGATGTAGATGTTGCGAAGGAGGTCAAACAACCCCCTCCCCCCCCCTCCATCATTACATTTTAAATACACCATAATTTATATATGGAAAATAACTGAAAATGTGGTTCTAATTCCAAATTGATTCGAATATTGGAGAATAGGAGAGGCAGAATGTGCAGTGTTCCTAAACTGAAAGCTAGACAAAGGACATCATTGAAGTTTCTAGTTTTCCTGATTAATTTATTATTATTATTATTATTATTATTATTATTTATTATTACATTTTAGACTCAGAAAAATATTTTCCCTTCACAAACAATACAAGTATTTTAGTGCTCTTCCAATGAGTGTTACCGATACAACAATGTGTACTGGTTATGTACACATTTAACCCTTTCGCAGCGAGTTAAGTAAACATAGTGTGGCCGAAATATGACTTACGGCTAATTATTTTGTCGAATGTGTTAAAAATTACATTTAGGCATGAATTTGTACATATATTTTACCTTTAAGGTACACTCGTAAGTGTAGATATTAATCATGTTCTCATTAATTCAGAAACACGAATCAAAGCTTTATCATTCGACAAGAGTGGTATAGAATTCGAAGCGTTCATTTTAACACAAAATCAATGTAATTTGAATGCAATAAAAGAAAAATGATATATTTTCAGTAAAGATTTTTAAATATATTTTTCCTTTATTCCTTTTTTCTTTTGTGGAATACAAATTTGAAGGACGCCTCTAAACTAGGAATTTACCTTTATACGTTCTTGAAATATATAACAATGGTAAATTCCTAGTTTAGAGGCGTCCTTCAAATATTTAGCAAATTTTGCTATAAAGATGGTAATGCTAAATTTTACTCAGCAGGGCCGTAACTAGGGTTTAGAAATTAGTGAGGTCCAGATTTTTTTCGAGCGCGGCGGGACGAGCAAAATTCAGACCAAAATGACATCTACAAACACAAGCCAAGCTATACACTAAACACAAAACCCTTGTCTATAATTAAATACTGTACAAAGGGACCTGTTAGCAAAAATACTTTTATTAAAGCTGCAGCAATATTTCACGGTTCAGTCTCTTTTTTTTTTTTAGGAAATAATTACCGAGGTCCAGACCTCGGTGACCTCATAGGTAGTTACGGCCATGCTCAGATTCTATAAACGGAAATCAATAATTATAATAGTCAAAGAATATATATCATTTCAAATTATATTAGTTATCCCCTAAAAAGTATTTTTTATTTAAATGATATTTTAAAGAAAATGTTTTTGGATAGTAAACTATAGTAATTATAAATTAGTCTCCGCCTTCTTTCAGCGTTAGTGGTGATGATTATTTATTTCTTATTTTAAATATCATCACTTACTGTCAATTAATGCTAAAACTATGACCATAATATTTGAAAGTAGGCGTATAGGGCAAAAATCTCATTGCATGAAAACTTTGAAAACAGTTTATTTGTTACATATTCGTGTGAAAGTAAAAATTTAAATATTTGGATTATTTGATAAACAAAGTAGGCAAAAGTTCAGTGGAGGTTCACAGTCGAGTAAAGCACTACAAGCAAGTGTTGGACGCGAATAAAAGTCCTTGTAGAAAGGAATAGTTTACAGTACATGAAAGTGTATTGCATCAACAAAAATGTATAGGTGAAAAATGAGGGCAGTCCAGTTGAAATTAATAATTATTAGATTATAATTTAAGAAGGAGGCCACAATTGGTACAGAAAAGATTGACTGTATGAGAAATGACGATATTCGGAAAGGTGTGGCGTGAGAAATTCACAGGAGTTCAGGATAGGAGATAATGTATACTACGATGGTTTGGTCATGTGGAGAGAATAATTAATGACAGAATTGTGAAAAAAGGTGTATAATAGTGAATGCCTAGGTGTGAGAAGTAGAGGAAGACCGCGTAAAACATGGAAGGATGCATTTAATAAATGTGTAAATAAACATGGAGTTGATATAAATGTGGTATAAGAGTTAACGATAAACAGAGAGGAATGAAGCGGTGGTTTGTGAAATGCGTCTCACTTGAGGCACCACTAGAGGTATACCCAACCTTATCATGAAAGGTAATATTGGATCAATAAAATTGGGGTTGTACTATATCCCCGGCGATGATTCCTAAGCATTCTTGTGTTCAAGGATTATATCTACCCAAAGGATGGAAATGGATTTTCAGATGATGTATATATATATGTGTATATGTATATGTATGCATATATATATATATATATATATATATATATATATATATATATATATATATATATATATATAGAATATGTGTGTGTGTGTGTGTATGTGTATATGTGCGTAAAAGTTTTAATAATTTTCCACTTCAAGAAGATTTAAGATTTAATGCTCACTTTTAATATGTTATTATTTATATATTTTTGCTCTCTCTCTCTCTCTCTCTCTCTCTCTCTCTCTCTCTCTCTCTCTCTCCTCTTACTTGGTTAGTGGTATAGCCTGCCTACTTCTTTGTTTTGCTGTACTGTGAATGTGATGTCCTTTTTTTAAACTTTGAGTACCTTATATTTGATTCCACACATTTCACTCCATTTCCTTTGAGTTTTGCAATTATAGTAGGGTTGGCTGTGCTCTGGCTCCGGAGCGGAGCGGGCCAATTGTTTAAACTCTGCTCCGGGGCCGGAGCAGATCTTGAGCCAGATTTAGCGGAGTGCTTCGGAACTTGGAGCTGGAGCTGAAGCATGGAGCTGCTCCACTTATAGTAGAAAAAATGTCAGCAAATTTAGGGGATGGGAGCCGATCACGAGCAAGTGATTTTTTGGACGATTTGATGTTGAACGGTTTTCTTTGAACATGTAAAACGCGAGTTATAAACAAACCGGACCGCTGATGTTGAGTATACGAATGTGCGTATAGTATTTTTTAATCGTAATATAGTGTCCTGGCCATACCAATTTGCTAAGTATGGATAGTAAATCGTACGGTTACGAGAAAAAGACAATTTTTTTTATAATAGATTAGAATGTCATAAAAAGCAGATACTTTTGAGCACCCTAAAACCATTACTTTGACCAACAAAAATTCAAAGAATTATGCTTTGGAAGTCAGCTTTAGATTATTAGCCTTAACGATTTTGTTATCCTATTGTGCATTCAGTTTTTGTATCTTAAGAGCTGTAGAGCAATAAAGACGCTAAAGTATCAGTCCGGAACAACACCCTACTCTGAAGTAACTTAGGATATAAAGCTGGGGTTAGTGGAGCAGCTCTGGAGCTGGAACTGGGTTAGTGGAGCGGCTCCAGAGCTGGAGCTAGGGATCAACACTCAGCTCTGGAGCATGCCTGGAGCAGGAGGAGCACTCCGGAGCTGGAGCCAGCAAACTCGGAGCACTGCCAACCCCAAATTATAATGATATGATTTGTAATTTTAGTACTGTAATTACTTTATAATTATTCTTTATTACGTTATAATTACATTTTATAATTATTCTTTAATTTTCAATTCTGCGTTTTAAAATTGTGTTCTAGCTTATGTAAGAATTATAACGAGTAATAGGGTAGGAACGGAGTCTTCTGGTCCAAAGCTGGGCACTTGCGGTTTTTTTGTACTGCGGTACTGCGGTACTACCGCACTACAAACCGGTACCGCATAACGCAGTACCGCAAAGGATCGCTGAAAGTACAGGCTGTACTTTCAGCGATCCTTTGCGGTACTGCGTATGCGGTACCGGTTTGGTAGTGCGGTAGTACCGCAGTACCGCAGTACCGCAAAAAAACCGCAAGTGCCCAGCTTTGTTCTGGTCTGTCACTCCTGTAACTTTTTGTCTTTTGTCGATAACATATCCTTTGTCGATAACTGTACCTGCATTAATACGTAAATATTACCCTAAAAACTGAACCTGGCTGTGATGAGGAATAAGATTTGCTCTGAGTGGTCTGGTGACTGGTCGAAGCAGCAAACGCATAAAGATTATTCATTTTGTTGTTTGGAATATGAACGTACCTGCAGTAACCTTATCTTGGGAGAAATATGAGTATTTTTCATCGCAATGTAAAATCCATAAAAAAATACAAACTAGTAATTTGTAGAAATGACTGGTACCGGAATTACTTGTCCCCGTGGGAGGATGCAACTGAATATGGTTAGAGTCTGCTTTGATTGCGGTTAAAACTGTTCAAATTAGGGCGTGGACGTAAAGGAATTGATATTCGTTCAGATCTCGTCTACAATAAGGGGCATTTCTATATATTGACATGAGAGACATTATAATAAATTTATATATGGCAGTCTCTTCGGTCTGTCTTATTCTTGTGTCAATCATCTTGCGTGAAATGGTAGGCTTGTTATTGGTTTTCATGGTACATATTATCAAGTCGAATTACTTGAGGCATAAGCGGTACCATTCGAAGGCACGAACTCTTCTTCTACACTGATCAAAGTACCTGTAAAATAAAATTAATATTTCATGAATGCCCATTTTTGTACTAAAATTAACCTACGAACTAACTATAATAATCAATCTCAAATTCATAAAATTTACTCATATTACTTACAACAAATAATTCAAAGAAGTGGGCACTGGGCAGAGATTGAGTAAAAAAAAAAGAAGTATTTTTATGGCTCTAAAGGTCACTTTTTACGCATGAAGTAACGGTGTCACAAATCCATAACATTCGTACTTATCTTCATATTTTAATTTTATTCATTGTACAATCATTTTTCTCTAAAGTTAATTGGTAAATAAACAAATAATTTTAATATTCCACTTTACCTGCAATACATGCAGTAAGGAAACAAGCAAAGTTTCCCGCAACCATTGCTCTGAAAACAATCTTTGACATATCTCCCTTCCGATCGGGAGCCATAGGTCCGAGACCCCCAAGCATTGCTCCAATGCTACTTAAGTTACTGAATCCGCAAAGTGCGTAAGTAGCAATGATTTCTGCCCGTTTCTGGAGTTAGAAAAATAGGATTAATTGCAATGAAGTTAATAAAAACAAGTTTCTTTTATTACTCTGAAAGCAAAATCAGGTAAATTCTGAAAAAAATTATGTTTCTATTCAATTAATATAGGTACCATGAAATTAACTTTCTAACCAATAATAACAATGCTTCTTACGCTGATAATACTAATACATGGTATTGTACATACAACAATATATGTACGGAAGTGTTCATAATAAGTGCTAAAATTAGCATTCTCTGCATTTTGTTACCGTTAAAGTCTTCTGCTTTTTGTAGTTGGCAAGTTGGATGTAGGCAATAAATTCATTTATCATCGATTTCGTCCCAATCAGTTGTCCCACAATGTAACAGTCTTCCCACGGTACTCCCATTACCCAAGCAAGAGGCATTAGCAGGTAACCGAATATATTCTGTGTAGGGTTATAATGTCATTTATTTACTGAAGATATATTGCGCAACAATATTTACGTATCGTCAGTTTTTTGTGCTTTCAAACATTGGAAAAAGTATCCCCCATTTTGAGTTATTCTCTAATTAAACTTTATAAACCAAAGATTTAAAAAGAAATCAACAGCATAAAGATACAATTAAGAGAAGCGGGGTGGGGAAGGATACGTTAAGGATCTCCATATGCAGTCGAGATACATTAGTCTGTGAAATAAAGAAAATGTTCATGATTCGCTTGATCCCGACTTTGGTGAACGATGGTACTTACAGAAAGAGAGCAAGTTCCTTCTTTCAAATCGAGCATCGAACAAGACCAGTTCAAAATAGCATCCACGAAGGAAATAAAGGCAATAATGGCAATCAAATTCGCTGCTATAGTGGCTACCAAAGGAATGGCGTTAGCTACTCCTTCCATGGCGGCGTGAAGCACATTCGCCTCTTTCCTAAAATACAACACCAATCGTAATGAAACCTTTTTTTAACTTTATTATTCTTTTGCATAAAGTCATTTCTAAAATAATAGCGTGAATCTAAAAGAAAACAAAGGCGTTTATGTAATATATGAATACATGACGTAAGACTTCAGGTTTTTATATTTTTTTCATATAAAACTAAGTAAAAATATAATCAATAATTACATTTTAAATTAGCAATGTAATTTACTCATTGTCATTCAGTAGTAAAAAAAAACCATCACCAAAACGATTACAACTGAGATTACCATAATAACGGTTCTTTATTTATTGATATTTTTCAATATATTACTATATATTATATACATATATATTCAGGGTGTCCCAAAAGTCATGTACAGCATGATATTAGCCTTTGGGGACAACTTCTCGAATACTATATATACACACACATTAGTTACATGAAGAAAATAGAGTTTCATAATATCGACGTTCGACTTTATGCAAGTATTTGGATTTCAGATTTTTAGTGAAAATTACTAACCTAACCTAACCTAGCGTAACCTAACAGGGCATAATATAACCAAACCTAACCCAATTTAACCTGTCCTGACCTAATTTAAACTAACTTTTTAATATCGACAGTTTGCAGATCGACTTTGTTTCGCTACCCGGTTTTACTTGTGTGCAAAACACGTGTATGTGTTTTCTATTTGCCTGTTTAAAAGGTTAGGACTGCTGGCTCGAACCTGTTTGTGCCCCTGCATGATCAAAACCCTTCCGCTATATTAACTTATTATCAGTGCAAGGATTAGCGGCACTAAAATTAGCGCCGCTACCTTTTTATTAGCGATACTGTTAGTGCCGTTAATTTTAAACATTGTTAGCGAAACAGGTAGCGACGCTAAGTTTTTAGAGAAAGTCAATCGCTAATTTTAAAACCATTTGTATAAATTGAATAGAATTTATTCTTCCATTGGTGTGTTTTCCCTATCAATATATACGGAAGAAACTCGACTCTTACATAAAAAAAAATTCATTTTTGTAGGCTATAACGTCACATTTTTATACCTTAGCAACCAATTATATCAAGGTGTGTGTTAATGTATACAAGTAAATTACGGAAGGCAGAACATATATAAATTCGGGTGGTTTAAAAAAAAAATTAGCGACAGAATTAGCGTTTGCGCCGCTAACTGTTGAAATGCTTAGCGTTAGCGCGCTAAATTTTATGGTAGTTAGTGTTAGCGTTAGCAGCGCTGCTAACTTTAGGACTTAGCGGGCACAGCACTGCTTATTAGCAACAGGGAATTCTCTATAGCTCTTGGTAGCAGTGCGTTTGGGAGGTGAAAACAAGCTTTCCTTCAGTGACTTCTCACTAATAAAGGAACATCTATCTCATCAATTTGTTTTATACTGCATTCTAAGACAGAGTGTTTTAGTCCTATATAAAGTTTGTCTTGTTTCTTAGACCTCGCAACACGCATGGAACACTACAACTTGCCCTTTGGCTATTTTAATGTCTTTGGCTTCAGTGACAGAGGTTTCCTGTTCGGGGTAAAAGAGTTTGGAGTAGGCAAGGGCAGCAGGAGCACTCATCACAGATGCGGTCAGAAGATGAACGGGATCCACACCGAAGGAGATGAACGCGGCCATAAAAGTTCCTGCGATAGTCGCGAAGCCTCCGGTCATGACTGTATGAAGTTCAGATTTGGTCATTTGTGAAAGGTACGGTTTAATCATCAGCGGAGCTTCGGTCTACGATAGAAAATTATGAATATAAGAATAAATGCGAATCTATTTATTTATCTATCTATCTGTATATATATATATATATATATATAAGGTTTATAAAGCATATGTTCTCCACGCACCTGTCCCAAAAATATGTTTGCCGCCGCGCTGATACTTTCGCAGGGAGTTGTGCCAACTGTTATCTGCAGAAGCCATCCCATCTTCCTGACAAACCACTGCATCGCTCCATAATAGTAAAGAATTTGGATGCAGAAACTGAAGAAAAGGATGACGGTCAAGATCTGTTAAGGAAAAAAAAAAGTGTCCACAATGAACTGTAGAAGGATGATGTTCTTATTCTGAGCACCGTGGGCAACGGGTCACTCGCAAACATAAAAGATCTCAGGGGACCCGTTGCCCACGTCGGGCTGACATCATGAAAAAGAAAAACTATAGTATTTGTCATTTACCATTACTTATTCGAACTATAGTGGATTTAATTTTCCCAGAAGAGTTCCTTGTTCCATGCACGGTCTGTGTGTAACATATATATATATATATATATATATTATATATATATATATATATATATATATATATATATATATATATATATACTATATAATATATAATATTATATTATATATATACAAAGAGCACATACCTTGAAGCAAAGATTCCCATTTCTGTTGAAAGTTCTCCAAACACAAATCCTGAACCTTTATCTGTGAATTTTAGGTATGTTTGAACTTTGCTCCCGAAACAGTGGAAAACAGACTTCCCTATACTCCATTTCAGAATGATGCAACCTATGACAAACTGGAGTCCAATTCCCCAAGCAACTGGACGCCATTTTACCTGTACGAAAGTAGTTTTTCTCAGGATTACTTTAGATACACTATAAATACAACCTTTATTGATATCATTATAAATAATACTCTATAAAATACAACATTTACTAGTTATGTGGCATTTTAAATGGTTTTTAAACTTATAATATGGTACAGCATATATGGATTTTGGAGACGGTGAATAGTAATACACAAATGAGTGTTGACGTGACTTTCTCGTACATTTGCATGGCAAGAAATTTACTATTGTATAGGATTGCTTTAGAGCAGCGGTGTCCAATAGAAATTCCATGCTAGCTATACTTATGGTTTTCTCTTTTTCGTATTCGCCACATCATAAAAAAGGATTAAAAAACATATTACAAACGACATTTCAAATTATTTATTATTAATATTAAAGATAAATGTTACAAAAAAATATTAATAATATCGCCACAACGCAATAGCCTATTCGCCACATGTGGTGAGTGGCGAATGTATTGGACACCGCTGTTTTAGAGGATAAGGAGTACTCATATATGGCTTATTTTCTCAGTTTTTACTGTATACGAACTTTAAAGGGGTTTCATTCGAAGTTTATCGTTTAAGGAACTTATAATAGCCATTTTCATACTTTAGATATAATTAGAGTAGGTTAGGTTCGGGTTCGGTTAAATTAGGCTAGATTAGATCAAATTTGGTTAGGTCAGATTTGATTAGTTTATATTTTGTCGTCTTTTTTAGTGCAGGTCCAAAAACTTTTGTTAAGAGAATTTTTGATTCGAGAAAAGTGTTTCTCAACGTCTCAAGAATTTGTTCCGCTGGTCAAAAGTTTTGTCTTGCTAAAGGTCTGTCCGCCAAGTGTGTAGTTTTTACCTGTAATGATTTCAATCCTTTTTCACTAACCTTTTTTGGTGCAGCTGAAAAAAAAAATCCAAACAGAAGTAAAATAACGATTCCTACGATGGAAATCAGCCTCGTTCTATCTCCGGAAGAATCGTAGACGAGGTAGCCAGTGATCAAGCCAAAGAAAAAACCGCAAGAAGCGTATTGCACGTACCTACAAACTTTATTCAATTAATATCACTCATAAATTAAAGAATTTTGACATGAAATTTTTTTTCATTGAATTGAATTGAATAACCTTTATTAATAATAAAATAAATGCGTTCTTTTCAATTTACAATGACATGAATAATTGTGAAGCTCGACTATTTAGTTAATTTAATTTGGCCCTTAAGCTTCAGGCTTTACTGGGCTCTTATTAAAAATAAACAGCTAGTTGTTATTAATTAATAATAATAAATAAATATATAAATATTATTAATAGTTAAAACGTGTATTAATCTTAAATTATCACTACTAACATGACAAATACAAGGTTACCATTGAAGGTACTATACCAATACCATACAAAGAAACCAATATTATACATGAGAGATAAGAACTGAACAATCCCAAGAAATGTGTTGTTAATACTAGATTACACACGAGAAATTAATAATTAGTAAACAATATTAATGGACATTAATCCTAAATTTTTGTTAGTATGCCATTATTAATCGGGATTAAAACTTGGTTTTAAACGAATTTACATTCACAATATTTTCTATATCGGCATGTAAGTCATTCCATAGTTTCAATCCAATGAAAATGGGTAGTTTTTGAGATGAAGCCAATCTAAATTGAGGTATAACAAGCTTTGATCTATTTCTAGTCTGATACGAGTGGATTTCTTGATGAGTTACAAAATATCTATTTACTCATTGTAAATTAATGATTTTGTTCTTACACTCGTGAATAAAAATAAAATGTGCCAGTTTAGTTATATCATTGAGTTTTAGTAAGTTTAGCTCTTTAAATAATGCACTAGAGTGATCAAGGAAATCAGCATCAGATAATAACCTTTTCTGCGAATATAAAAAGGTAAAGATGTTCATGATCATTTGTTTTAAGTGATTGTATTTTTAGTTCATATTCGACAATAGTCTCGTGTCAAAGCGTTACATATTGCACATACGCCCGCAAAAATTCTCTTTTGGGGGCGTATGTAAGTCTATGTATACGACGTGCAATACGCGCTGTATTATGAGTGATGTGGTTTTTGCAGTATTACCAGAAAGCATATTATTAATCATTCCTTTATCAACGTATACCTTTTCGCTAAATTTCCTTTTGAAAACGGAAAAGAAAAACGGAATAAGAAAAAGCGTTTTAATTAAAACGTCATATCAGTCAATGTCCAAAAGGGAAATTATTTTCATTGTCTTAAATTTAAGAGTCGCTAAAATTCTACTTTCATTTAAAATCAAGTTCTGATTCATTAACATTCAATAAAGAAGACGCCCAAATAGCGCTAAAACCTCAAACCTGAAACCGTATATTTATGGATGACTACAGAAACACACACACACACACACACACATATATATATATAAATATATATATATATATATGCGCTTCGGTGGTGTAGTGGTTAGCGTCGCTGACTACGAATCCGTCGGCCCCGGGATCGAGACCTGGTGACGGTAGCCGGCGCGCAGCAAAACCCAGCTATTCATCCTTCCACACAATAAAGACAGTGGTTGGTAGATAAATGGGTACCTTGGGTGGCCTAGTGGTTAAGACGCTGGGCTGGCGGTAGGGCGTGGTTCAGATTCCACGTTAAACTGTAGGTTTAAGGTAGAGTAAAAAGCTTGACCTTGTCAGAATGAACAATTCGGGCGGAAGCAAACTAAAGGATGTATGAGGGAGAATATAGTTTTTCGCCATTTGAGAGTGATGGGTATGGAAATGAGAAAGTGACAAACACAAAACAAGGAAAAGTTGATGTATTATCGAGGTGTAAAGAATGATATTCAGGAGAAAGATGGCTCAAACTGAAACCTTGAAAAATGCCTAGGTGGGTGAAAAGGAAAGAAGGGGGTCACTAACTGAGATTATGATCTAGAACAGTGGTATTTAACCTTTTCCGCACCGTTACCCCTTGAGCTAGCCAATAAAACCGTAATTAACCCCCCCTCCCTCTTTTAAATGGTAAATATGAGAAAAAGAAAATTAGGAAGAATAACACAATTTTAGTGGAACCATAACTCGGCTTTTTTTTGGGGGGGGACACTGGCGCCAGCTCTTTACCCCCCCCAAAAAAGGCCGAATTACCCCTCCCCCCTAGTGGGGGGAGTAATTATCCCCCCGGTTAAATACCACTGATCTAGAGGAACTGGAGCAGAGAGTTTATAAATTTATTTACAGTCTAATATTTACCGAGCTGAGTCTTACTTAACTTTGGAAACGCTGAGTCTTACTTAACTTCGGAAACGCGAAGCGAAACGTACCATAGTTTTATCAAGTTATCTAGTTTTAATCCAATGGGTCTCGTCACTTTCTTATACACCTTTTTTCCAAACATCGGCTTCATCACCTTTCAGAGAAAAAGAACGAACTGTATCATGCTTTTATAAATCGGTAGTTTCGGAAACATAAAATTTTTAAAAGCATAAAAAATTACTAATTAGTAACGATTGGGTTTTATTTCTTAAATTTTATATGTGTCACCTAAAAGAATAAAATATTCAAAGAAAACCAGAATATATTAACAATTTGTAATTTTTTACACCTTTTAGAAAATTTATGTTTATAGGTGAACTTTTTTCCGGAACTGTACCATCAACTTTTTCAACTTTAAAAAAGTGTTTCCAAGCCTACCTTGAAATAAACTATTAAAACAAGGACGAAACTTGTAGAAATTATGAGGAAACCATCTCCGTCACACCAATAGTCACCAACCTAAAACAAAAAAAAACTTTTATATATATATATACACAGTGTGTCCGTAAAGTCATGGTGGGATTTTAAATAGCTATATTATTGCAACGAAACATGATAATGAGATGAAACAATGCCAAATTGAAGAACAACTCTCAAAGTTGTATCTTGTAGTTAGTCTAGGCTAAGCTTAACCTTTATCTCGTAGTTAGTCTAGGCTGTCCACATGCCTATGTTGAACATGAGCGTAATAGCCCGAAAGTTAATGTGTGGTGTGCTCTAGCACGAGATCGAGTGATTGGCCCATTTTTCTTCGCGGAACCCACTGTGACGTCACACAACTACCTCGCTATGTTGGAACATTTTGCAGTACTCCAATTTATTGACAATAATGTCATCTTTCAGCAAGATGGTGCTCCTCCGCACTATGCCAACGTTGTTCGAGAATTCCTTAATGAAAAATTTCCACAGAGATGGATAGGAAGAGGAGGATGGAAGCCATGGCCTCCACGCTCTCCGGACCTGACACCTTTGGACTTTTATTTGTGGGGTTACGTCAAGCAAAGCGTGTACAGTGTACCCATTAGGGATATTCATCACTTGCACGAGCGAATCACGGAAGCTATCGCATCCGTCACTCCTGATGTTCTTGGGCGTGTGTGGCTGGAATTGAATCACCGCCTAGATGTCTGCAGGGCTACCAGAGGAGCCCATATCGAACTACGTTAAATAAAGTTATTCTTTTAGAGTTGTTCTTCAATTTGCCTTTTTTTCATCTCATTATCATGTTTCGTTGCAATAATATAGCTATTTAAAATCCCACCATGACTTTACGGACACACTGTATATGAAAATTATTTCACGAAAGTAACACGTGAAAAATATTTATGATGAATAAAACCACGAAGGAAAGGAAACACAAAATGGTGCTCAAGCGCTTTCGTCTAATGACATCCTCAGGAACACTCAGTGTTCCTGAGGATGTCATTAGACGAAAGCGCTTGAGCATCATTTTGTGTTTCCTTTCCTTCGTGGTTTTATTCATCATATACTGTATATATATGTATATAGGGTGAGTCAAAAGTCTGGAAACATAGGAACTATGCTTTTCAATGCATATATATATATATATATATATATATATATTGAAAAGCATAGTTCCTATGTTTCCAAACTTTTGACTCACCCTATGTGTATATATATATAATAAAAATGTAAATACAGTCTTTAATAAATCTACTAGGGGCAGTATGAAAGTAATGCCTCTTATTGTATTTACGAACTGATAAATAAGACGCATTACTTTCGTACCGACCCTCGTAGATTATAAATCACTGAAATGGTTGTCCAAATATGCCTCTAAAGCAATTAAAAACTAAAAGCTTATATTAATTTTTTGTATACCTTTAATATTTATGTATCGGCCACGGACATAGTTTGGGAGAAGTATTAATACCCAAATATCAACATTGAACCATGTTAGTTAACATGATACAACTAGCCAGTAGCCGATAAACTTTTTCATAATGAAATTTGACTGAGATTTCTCAACTTGTAGAGAAAGGATTCACAGAAGGGAAAAGACCTTGAAAACTAATTATGGACAGCTTTGATTTATGCAATCACGCAATTTCAGAAGCGTTTTCAAATAAATTAGTTAAAAACGCCTTCAACGTTTATTAATTAGTTTCAGTATTTATAATATTAATGATTTCTACTTATAAATTACTTTCTCAAGTATCTGTTAGATCCTTACCTGAACTTTTGAATGTATAATTAGCACAGCTGCGAAGTAAGTGGCATAAAGTAGTATTAATGCCACTGTAATGACATTTCGCTGCGTGTTTGAACGTTTTTTTACCTGTAGTATTTTAAATATATGGACATTATTATTATTATTATTATTATTATTATTATTATTATTATTATTAATTACTACAATGTACCCCACTGGGTACATATCCCCATGATATACATCCCCATGAATATATAAGACTGACGCACTGTATACACGCATGGAGTGTGTAATGTGTATATCCTGTTCAGTACCGTATCCAACGTCTGTCTATACAGGATGCTTCAAAAAAATGTTACCACTTATATGGCGCTAATATTCTGAGGGAAATGCGTCTCAAAGCAGTTTAACGAGGCATTTTGACGATTCAGAACTTATGTTGATACTCATGGCGAGCATGTTAAAATTCATGAATAAATATATAAACAATAAATACACAGTATCGAAATATATTTTTGAAGCACCCCATATTAAGTGGTAATATTTTTTGAAGCACCCTGTATATAATGGTTTCATAACTTTCATTATAAAGAGATGTTTGATGCTGAAGGTATTCTTGTTTGACTCATGATGCAAATGAATATGAAAGAGAAAAATCTTCGAAATGGTGTCAATAAATAAAGGCTAGGTATATTTAGAGTAGGTTAGGTTAAGTTAGATTATTAATTTAAATTATACCGGGTTAAGTTAGACTGGCTAACTTTATTTGTCACCATCTTCGTTTAAGGAGCTCCAAAAATTTCGTCTAAAATTTTTTGCGTTGGAGCAATATTTTTCCAACTGTCTTGAGAATTTCGTTGGTTGTTTCCAAAAGCTGGTACCAACACCGTGTGACCGTTGCAAAACGAGTGCAAAGCACCGTTGCAAAGCACCGTTGCAAACACGTTCTTCATTGCATATTTAATCTTGCATTATTACCTTTTAAACACTCAGTTTAGTGTATATTCAAATATACCAACTTTTAAAATGACTTAATTACTCATTATTATTTTTTAGGTAAGTTTCAAGAGTGTTACATCAGTCAAACGCTCTTCTGACAAAAATTTATTACATTAGAATACATATACAGAGTGGCCCATAAATCAAACAAAGTAAAAAGTTTATAATAAGTTTGAAATATTTAGTGATTATTCAAAGGGCAAAATGTAACCATTTCGACAAATATGGACTTTCGATTTAATTATAACCGATTGGGACTTATGGACCACCCTGTACAGAACATTTAGAGCCATACCTTTCTCTGTTCATTATCGATGTTATTAGTAATGATATGAACCGTATTTGTATTTTGCATTTTGGGTGAAGAGGGTAGAGTATTTCTGACCAGTTCGCTTGTGTCGGATTGAGATTCATATCTGGTGTCTGGTATCGAGTTCAAAGATGAAATATAAATGGAGTCCTGAAAAATATTTCTCTAAGATCGGTTTGAAATTTCAATCAGATATATATATATATATATATATATATATATATATCAGTGGTGTACCGATTAATTGGCATCGGCATCGGTACCGGAAGAATCGGCCATTTTTGGGGCATCGGCATCGGCCAAATTTAGTTGATTGTCTCACCGATTCTTTCAAATTTTAAAATTTTCATTACAAAACAAAATCTGTATTTGTGGAAAACTGAACAGAAAAAACACTATTTATGATCATTTATACACATTTCAAAGTGTAATTATATACAAATATTTTACATTTACGAAAAAAGCAAAGCTTAATAAGTTACGTTGCCCAAAAATTTATATGTTCTAACTGGCTAATTTCTCAATATTATAAACTATCGTAATCTCCTACTTTATACTAATAATAATTCTATATTAAGTTGTACTTTATAATTTATATATTAAACCATCTTATTACGTTGACCTTTTTAAGTATTTTAATAATTTTATAAACCTAAATTATATATACACATTTTTTATTCAAATTGGCCACCAGGGACTTGAAATTTTAATGAAAAATTTTGTTGTTTTTGACATTGTTGAAGAAAGAAAATACCTTCAAGTCCAAGATAAGGAAAAACAATTACTTTAAATATTGGTATTCAATTTATGAAACTAAAATAAAATTATTTTATCATTTTACTGAGTAATAAAACTTTTTAACATTATTTTAGCTACGGTATATGTATGAGTAACAAAATTCCGGTGCTATATATTGTGGAGTGAGCTAAGGAAAAGCATAAACAAATTTGAAATGTAAAAATAGGAAAATTGAAAGTTTTCACATTTATGAAGGGTTTACTTTTTAAAATATAGGCAAAGAATCGGCATCGGCAGTTTTTAATGAAATCATGGAATCGCATCGGTAAAATTTTGGAATCGGTGCATCACTAATATATATATATATATATAATATATATATATATTATTATATATATATATATATATATATATAATAGTAATTGACATGTATGCATGCAGAAAAACAGACAAATATTGAGCAGAAAAACCAGGGACAGAATGAACATTCTTTATTCCTGACTGTAAAAATGAACGGTGGTGATCGTGGCTGTGATTGCGGATGCTGGTTCGCTCTACGATTCGTTGTTCCTTATAGATTTGCCCATATGCCCCATCATTATTACCCATCAGTGATGTAAGACTCGAGACCCTTTAGTCTGGTCTCAGTCTCGGGTGCTTAGGTCTCGGTCTCGGTCTCGGCCATGGTGGTCTCGACTACATCATTGGTGAGTATGTTGACGTCCCTCAAGTGCAACGAACTCTTATCTTGTTTTAAGTAGGCAGTTAACTGCTGAAAAGTGTCACAAACTATGAATTTGTGAAGAAATTGTGAGTAAATTTTCCAATTGTCACTTGATAACCTCTTTAGAATCTTTATTCCTGAATGTGAAATACAGAACTTAGCAATTAGGCATTACACAATAGTGAATACATGCAAAAATTGCATATGGTCAAGGTCGCAGTTTCGGTCTCGGTCTCGAGACCTTTTTTTCTGGTCTCGGTCTCTGTCTCAGTCATGGTGGTCTCGATTACATCACTGATGCCCATACGATACCGTAATTTAGTCGCAAGAAATGTAATGATGCTTAGTTTTAACTTCCTATAAAACAGTGGTTCCCAAATCCATGGTCGCGACCCAAGTGAGGGTCGGGAAGGTGTTCCTGAGGGTCGCGGGACGGAAATTCTCAACGACTGATTCAATCAAACTATATGAATATAAACACAACGTATCAAAATGATTGGTCATAAACACTGCATGTACCAGCGTTTAGGGCCACCAAGCCAGGACAATATTGTATTCAGGGTCGCCACCATAAAAGTTTGGGAACCACTGCTATAAAACATCTGAGGTTATATGAAGGAAGGGACCTATAGCTTTATGTGGGATCCGAACCACGGGTCGCTACATAATCTGGACGTAGAGGAAGGTTTCTTATCCAACTACATCCCAGATCCAGTGTAGCTTTACTTCGCTGATTGACAGGAAACGGTATTAGACATTGGGAATGACATCGTCCTTGGTCGCAAGAACAGCGAAATATCCACCCCTAAATGAAGAGCAGAAGTAGAAACGGCTCCCTTTTGCAAAGATATATACTGCTTGGACCATTGAACGATGGACCAAGGTTTTGTTCAGAAACGAGAGCCAGTTACACATTATATACTATTCTGATTTAAAAGGTTAGATTATATATATTACCTCATGATAATTTGTGAACTAATTTTCATACTTACATGATTAATTCAGAATGACTTTACATTTAATATCAAGTACAAACAATATCCACCAATTTCTAAACTAATTAACCACTAACTAACTGTAACGCTAAAGAACGAGTTATATTTTATTTTCAAAATCTGGTGAATCTAGCAATATATTTCAGAAAATGTCATTTGCTACACAGTAAGACCCTAACCTATTCTAAATTAGTTATCATTATGTATAATTGCCAACCCTACCGATTTAGGAAGTAGGCTACCGATTTTCACATTATTTCTCAACACGAGCAACATGCAAATAATATCAAACCTTTTATGCTCAGAATGCACTAGAATGCATCATTTAAGGCTAGATTTTCAAAAATTTCCAGGATCACCTGAAGATTTCCCGCACGAAGGAGGGGCATGCTCCCGGACCCCCTGGCACTGATTACAAATCCTACCGCTTTTGCTTTCCAAAATGTTGGCAAGTATGATTACTTAGGTCTTATATATTATATATATATATATATATATATATATATATATATATAAAAAAACCACAGGGAAAAGGAAAAGGAAACACGAAGTCCGAGCGCTTTCGTGATATATTCACATCTTCAGGGAGAAACAAAAAAGAGGCAGAGTTTACAAAGTAAATGAGTTAAATACACAAGCAAAAAAATTTCCAATCGGCAACTCAAATTAAAGACCATAAAACCCTCTAAAGATTTTTCAATAGATCACATAATCTGTAGGCTGCTAAATTACTGAATATAAAAGAACTATATAGATGAAATTAGACAAAAAAACCAGTACAGAGAACAAAAATTATTATAACGGTTATTAGAACTAGTATTTAATTAAAGCAGGCAATTAAGTGGCAAGAATTTAATGAAAACAAAGGGAATGGTGCCATCGTCTTACAGAATATTCCAAAATTTCTACAAACAGTCTGAAAAAAAAAAATTGTTTTCCCAATAGCCAACCAGTTGAAAAGTCCAATAAGCCACCAAGCACCCAAAGATTATATACGAAAGAAATATTACAATTAAAATGGACATAAGAATGTTAACAGTTCTTAAAATAATATTTATTTATTTAACCAAGGCAAACCGTTAAGGGGCAAGAATGCGGTCAAGAAAACAATAGGCCCTTCGCCAACTTTCTAACAATGCACGAGTCTAATTTATACAGCCCAGGGCTAATATTAAGGACCAAGTCCGCATTATTCTTGATCACACTTGATTCAAGTATATTTCTGCTAACAATAGATTTACTAAACCTTAATTTGGAAGCATTTTTCCAGTCAATGGGATGATTAGTATCTCTTACGTGAATGAAAATGGCGTTAGATTCCTGGCCAATTCTTATACTGTATTGATGCTGCTTAATACGTAACTCAAGGGTCTTACCAGTTTGGCCAATGTAAAATTTATTACATACTGTGCATGGAATTTTATATACACAACCCTGTTCACTTAAAGGGGAGTTCTTAATCAATGAATTCTTAATTACATCTAAATTTTTGAACGCAATATTTACGTTAAAAGTCCTCAGCAGATTCGGCAGATCAAGGAAATTTTCTCTGAATGGTAACACTAAAACATTTTTTTGTGTTATAAGGTTATAAGGAATCTTGTCCTTTACTTCGTAGAAGGTTTTCTTTGCCGTTTTTAAGGACTTATCTATGCAGTTCTTTGGATATTTTAAATCAAACGCAATTTTATATATTTTACCAATTTCGTCGTCAATGAACTCTGGGCTACAAATTCGTAGGCCTCTTAGGAACAAAGTAGAAAGAACGGATCGTTTTACGTTAATGTGGTGATCAGAAAACCCACTAATAATTGTTCCTATATACATTATTATTCTGATTATTTCAGTAACTATATCTATATCTATATTTCGTGGAAAGTTTATCTATATACTTAAACATCTCTGAAATTTATTTCCATACCTATACTTATACTAGAGCCTAGTGGTTAAGACGCTGGGATGTTGATCGGGAGGTCGAGTCCGGCAAGGACTTCATAATTTTAGACTTCCTTGGTTCGTAGTAGTTCGGATTCCACGTTAAACTGTAGGTATAAGGCGGGAGAAAAAGTTTGTTTTATCAGAATGAACAATTCGGGCAGAAACAAACTAAGGTTATACTTTTGAAAAGTTTATTTCTATACCTATCATATAACTTCATTTATTTCTATACCGTATGTATACCGGTATGTCATTCCTGGTTCCTACGTTCTTTACCTGAGTTTCTGAATGTCTTCGTTCGATCCTGTCGTCTTTGATTTCTTGTATTTTGTCTCTCTCGGAACCCCAACTCATCCCTGCCATGTTGGAGGGTTAATCGCGATTATTATGTACACGACAAATGACACAAGTGATGCGAAATGGGCTCGCTCTAAAAACGCTAAAAACTGTCCACTGCCTCTGTAAAACTGAGACTATATAAATAGAATTAAATTATATTCTGCAAAACGAAATATTTAACCCAAAGGTCTCTCCTGATACTGAATAAAATCGTCTGGCGACAGCCAAAATAAAATTAATAATGTGACACTGGACACGAAGGGGATAACTAGTAAACCGAGTCAAAAGTAAAGAGCGATTAAGAGAACCGAATTTCTTTTTGACAAACGATGTCCTCTGAACCTGAACGTAAATGCAAAATGTACACTTTCAAGGATTATTTAACCCTTAGCGAAGCATTTAACCCTTTAGTACCTAAGGGTCTCTCCTCATACTAAATAAAATCGTCTGGCGACAGCCAAAATAAAATTAATAATATGACACTGGACACGAAGGGGATAAATAGTAAAGCGAGTCAAAAATAAACAGAGAGTAAATTAACTGAATCTCTTTTAGACAAATAATGTTCTCTGAACCTGAGCAAAAATGCTAAATGTACATTTTCAAGGATTAAAGAACTTCAGTTTATATTCTCAATACACTTTCGTCCTACCAAGTGTACCCTTTAAGTACTTTATATTGCGTGTACGCTCAATCTTATTTTCAAGCTCACTTTTAAAACAGATACAAAGGACACCTTTTAGTACTGTATGCTTATTTACAAACATACCCATAAAACAAAGCAAAATAATTTTAAATCCTTCATAATTTCCACTAAAACCCTTCAATTAATTTGATTTATTAATCTAATTTATTATATATGAGTAAACTGTATTACTAATATTTTAACTATTAGTTACAATGTCCCAAAACACTTTATAATACAAGGACTGTAACTGTTCAGCTCCTTCGAGGTGAACCACGTTCACACCATTACTAAAAACGATGTTTTAATACAGTTCGAGGCAATTTCGTACTTTCCTGCGACATTATATCAAATATTTGAGCTATGAATTAAGTAATTTTTCGCAGTATCATTGTTATTGCAAAAATTCTCTCTCATTAGGGAGCATAATAAATGTTTTCCTAAATGACAAGGCATGAAATCTGCTCACATATATTAATTTAGCAAACTTGCTTATGATTGGTGACGGAATAAAGTCGACCTACACACTGTCAAAATGTATAATGTCGATACTAAAAAGTTAGTTTAAATTACGTTAGATTAGGTTACATTATGCCAGGTTAGGTTAAGTCTGGTTAGGTTAGGTTAGTCTGGTTAGGCTAGGTTAACCATTTTCATTGAAAATATGAAATGTAGTTTGAAATCTGAAATCCATATACTTGCACAAAATCGAGCGTCGACATTATGAAATATGATTTTTGTTCATGTAACGCATAAAGCACGTTTGCTTATTCATGTTAGTCAATTTATGGCACACCAGTGCTCTACCAGAGAGATTTGAATTAAATATTGCCATTACTTCGAGTGCAGGAGGGGTAACTTCATAAATCACTCAGAACGCGAAAGCATTAATGTTTCCTTGGTCTCGCGAATATGGCGACAGATTGTATTAACTTTCATCCAGTCGGCGGGTGATGGTATCGCTCGCGACTCCTACTCAAGAGGTTCCGAGTTTGAATCCTGGTAGGAGCAGTTTTGTTTCATACAAAAACCACGTGCATGCATATATATTATTATTCAATATATATCTATATATATGGACATCTCCTAATCAGTTTGGCTTTAAAAGGTCCCACTCAACTGACCTGCGTATCTATGTACTTAAAGAAACAATATCTAAATACATTGACAGTAATTCAACCATTTATAGCTGTTTCCTTGATATAAGTAAGGCATATGATAGGGTGAATCACAATATTTTATTTGCAAAACTAGAAGACAGGAAGGTTCCCATGTACATATTAAATTTATTGAAATTTTGGTATTCCCACCAATCTTTCACTGTTAGGTGGGGCAATTTACTATCCAAGTGTTTTGGCTCTTCTTGCGGGGTGAGACAAGGCTCCTTGCTCTCCCCTATGCTGTTTAATGTGTATATTGACGGATTAATTGCTTCACTTAATGAGGCAACAGTACGATGTTGTATAGATAACACAAGGATAAATAACTTAGTTTATGCCGATGATATGGTGTTAATAAGTCCCTCTGTTAAAGGTCTGGATCGGCTACTAAATGTCTGCGAAGTGTATTCGCAGAAACATGATATTCTTTTTAATGTTACAAAAACTAAGGTTATGCAATTTCATCCTAAAGGCTGTAATCAGCCAGCTGATATAAGGTTTAAAATGAATGGTGAAGTAATTGAGGAAGTACAAGAGTTTAAGTATTTGGGTCAAACTATTACCAGCTCCTTGAGTGATGACTCGGATATAAGAAAACAATCTCGAAGCCTGTGTGCTAAAGCGAATATGACCATAAGGAACTTTCGTCTCTGTACAAGTGAAGCTAAAGACACACTCTTTCGTACTTTCTGCAGTAATATATACGGTCAGCAACTCTGGGTGAATTATAAAAAAGGTTCTGGCAGAACCCTAGATTTGCTGTACAACAGGTCTTTTAGACTCTTACATAAATTAACCCCGAGATGCTCAGCTTCGCAAATGTTTGCTACCCGCAATGTCCCGAGCTTCCCGGAGGTAACAAGACGTGCTCAACACACAGTCTAATGCAAAGAATTAAAAAATCAACCAACCCGATCATCCAAGCTATCCATGAGTCCTGCCATTTATCCTCTAAGCTATGGACTTCTTGGTACGAAAACGTCTGTCTTTAGCTCCACTTAACTTCGACAGTGCAGTATTATTTCTAATCAATTGTATATATTTCTATCCTTAGTGTATGAACTGTCATTGTATTAATAATATTTGTCATATGGACTATAGTCTGCCAATAAACCTTTTCATTTTCATTTTCATTTCATTTTCATTTTCATATATATATATATATATATATATATATATATATATATATATATATATATATATATACCGTATATTACGGCAGATTAGGCGACCTTTGTATAAGACGAGGCACAAGTTTCAGTCTAAATTTTATGATTTTAGCTCATACCTGTGGTATAAGACGACTCCCCAAACCACCAGACCACCGGCAGACTACTGTCAGTAGTGGCAGTTTGTGGTAAGTTAAAGGTCGATGACCGTATTGTTTGTGACGCAGTCAACCTTGAGTCAGCGAGTGGGTATATTTCTTCAGTATATTTCTGGCCTTCTCCCTCACCCCGACACAAAAGTTTTAATCATGGAGCCACCCGCAAAACGAAGAAAATACGAAGCAAGTTTTAAGTTAAAAGTGATTGCATTTGCAAAGAAATAAAGTGAAAGTAGAGACTCTCATCAAATCCTTCAAAACGTGCGGTATCTCTAACACTATGGATGGTGTGGACGACGATATGTTGTGGGACACCGACGACGAAGCCGAAGCTAGCGCATCAGATCCGGACTGGGACCCTTACGACGGCTCTGTGAACAATATCACCCAAGATGTTTATGACGAATTCTTTGCTTCAGACGATGAAGATGGTGGATTTGAGGAATTTTAAATAAATGTGATGTGTTTTCTTAATTCTACAGTGCTTTTAATGTTTTAATATATGGATTTTAGTGAGAAATAAACATTGTAAACACTGCATTTTTTTAAGGTAACTTTTTGTATCCCGGCGTATAAGACGACCCCTGGTTTTAGGGTAGATTTTTAATGCTTCAAGTGTCGTCTTATACGCCGTAATATACGGTGTATATACAGTATATATATATATATATTATATATATATATATAGGGTGTCCCCAAAAAATGTCCCTATTTTTATTTGCCCGTTACTTTATAATTGATGTATAGTTTATTATTGAAGTTTCGTCGTCAGAAAAGTAACAGATTTTAACAGGGTTTTATTCCGCATATGCGTATATGAATATTGTTACCGTTTGCTTGCCTAGCTGCTCATCTTTCCTCGACGTTAAGGGTTCGAACAGTATGGCGGTGTTCAGAAAACAATTTAAGCGATTCTACATACACAAGGTTCATTAAAGAAAAAAACACGAAAATAAATTAAATATATCAACTCTAACATACGAGGGTGAGTCAAAATGTATCCGCGATTTGTCTGTCTCTTTTTCAGAATTGTCTACACTGCTGATCGTTGGCGGCGCTGCAGTCACTGAGCGTACAGATCGCTGCTTCGTGGGATTGAGACCTTGACAACCAGTTATTCAGTTGTAATCGCGCTATAAACATGGCCGCACCACTTTCGACTTACACCAAAGAAGAACAGCGTGCTGTTGTTCGTTTTTTGTGTGCTGAGGGCGTAAAAGGGATTGAAATTCACAAAAGATTATCTGTACAATAGTGATCAAGTTTTGCCACAGCGGAGCATGTACGAATGGATCAAAATGTTCAAAAATGACCGACGTGTCGACTTAGTGGACGATGTGGACGGCAGCCCTGAACGTTCTGGGTCGGCGACATTTGTTCGGCCATTTTTTAACATTTCGATCCATTCGTATATCCATTCGTATATCCTGCATAATTACCTTAAATTAATAACATGTCATAACAACGCACTTAGATTAATATAAATATATACCCAACAACAGTAGGTCCTGTTCTGTTTTCTAAATAAAAGAGAGTAAACTATGTTTCATTTTCACCAAAACGTTTTTCACTTTGGGCCAGTTCCAGGTGCAGTAGTGTCCAAATCGTTATAAATTCCTCATATGAGCAGGAAAAGGATAGGCTTTTCTTCCTCAGTATCTCTTTCTGTTTCACAAACTGTAAACGAATTTATTTCCGTTATACATCTTTCACAGAAATATTTTACTCCATTTAATTGTTTGGCATTGGCTATAAGAGTGATGGCTTCATCTTTTCAATTCAGGCAATTAAAGTGAGCGAACTTAACAAAAATCTAATTGCTCTCGATTCATCGGTTACAGTGTTGCAGACCTTGCAAAACTGTAGAAATCGGTTACTTATTTCCGTGCTATTTATAAACACTTCTATATAAAGATTGGTGAGTGAAAAGTTTGTTCAAGAAGGAGAGGGTGAGGTACGGGGGTTTTGACCAAATGGGTGAGGGTTACTCCATTACTTCGGGGCATGAGAGATGTCACGCGTTCTGGATGTCCACTGATTGGTGTTCGTGAGAGCGGCCGCGGGGGGATTATCAGGTGGTGCCTATCGGAATTTTGGAAAAAAACGAAGTACCTTGTTTCAATCGTATGGATGGCCCCGGCCCGGATGGGCACCCAAATATTTTTTTCAGCTGGAACTAATCGAGTAAGAATAATTTTTACGATATATGTCAGGGGTGCTCACACCCGTGCCCGCGGGCACACGTGTGCCCGCCATGGATTTGAATGTGCCCGCTGGTTTATTTTGGAATAGCCGGCCTAAATGAAATCTTAACTGGCAATATAAAAATTACTAGAAATGAATTTTTACATGCGAGCAGAGCGCTCACATACATGTTTAAAACATGTCTGAAACCATTGCTTTGCTCCGCCAATTTCTGTGTCGCTTAAAGCGACGATTCTATTTCAACGGATATAATGAATCGAGTTGGCTGATTGGGTGTTTCGTGAAAATACAACCAATCAGAAGGCATTTTAGAAACGACTCGCTAGGCTTTCTGTGTCTTTTCGAATTTTTATTGATTTTATAAAGATGAGTGGGCGGATCGATATTTAGTTCCGCGTTTGACCTGTCCGCGTGACCTTGTGTGTGGATGCGAACATGAAATGTGTCTATTTTTTAGTCGTTTATTACGTAATTTGACGTTTTCACATTTAGTATTAAAAGTTTAGCATCATGTCGACCGTTCACCCGTTCGTGTCATCTTGTGTGTGGATGCGAATTTGAAATTTGTCTATTTTTAAGTCGTTTTTTACGTAATTTGACGTTTTCACATTTAGTATTAAAAGTTTAGCATTATTTCGACCGGCAGCGTGTCCGATTTTGAAGTTTCAAGTGGTAAAAGTTCAGCCTCTGATATTAGTGGCTAGATCGCAAAATATTTTTTTTAAAAATTACATTATTTAATTTTATTTTTATTGACAGGGCTTCATAATGGCGACACGAACCAGTGATAAGACTATAAGGACGTATAATTTTCAAAGTGAATGGGAAGATATTTACTTTTTCTCAAACATAAATTCTAAATGTATATGCTTAATATGCCAATCTACTCTAGCTGTTGCCAAAAAATATAATGTTGAAAGGCATTTTAAAGCTAATCATAATCATTATAAAACAAGATACCCAGTTAATAGTGAACTACGCAGGGCAAAAATAAGAGAATTGAAATCCCAACTTACCAGCCAACAATTGGTTTTTACAAAGAAAATTGAGAAATCAAAGGCAGCTACCATTGCATCTTTCCGAGTGTGTCACAGTTTAACGAAGCACATGAAACCTTTTGATGATGGTGCATTTGTAAAAGAAGCATTTTTGGATGCAGCAGACTCGTTGTTGATCAGTTTAAAAACAAATCTGAAATAATCTCCGCTATTAAAGACATGCAACTTTCCAGACCCACTGTTACACGACGAACAGAAGAGATGGGTAAAGATTTAAAATGCAGTTAAAGAGAGACATAGATGAGTGTATTTCCTTTTCGCTTCAATTCGATGAATCAACAGATGCTACTGATACTGCGCAATTATGTATTTTCATAAGAATGGTATTTAAAAACATGACTGCTAAGGAGGAGTTGCTCAATATCATACCATTGAAGGGGAAGACTCGGGGACAAGACATCTTCAAAGTATTTAAAGAGTTTACTATTGAGAATAAAATCCCCATTGAAAAACTTGTAGCCATTACCACGGATGGAGCTCCGTCAATGATTGGTTGCAATTTAGGGTTCGTTAGTCTTTGTAAGAATGACAGAGATTTTCCAAACTTCCTTAATTTTCATTGCATAATTCACCAAGAGGCACTCTGTAGTAAAAGCTTGAACATGGAAGACGTTATGGATATTGCATATAAAATTGTAAATTCTATCCGTGCTAAAAGTTTACAAAGACGTCTCTTTAAGAATCAATTAGAAGAAAGCAATTCTGAACATACAGATCTTTTATTGCACACTAATGTAAGATGGCTCAGCAGGGGCTTATTTTTACAACGATTTAGGGATTTACTGACTGAAATCAAAGAGTTTCTGGCTGTAAGAGGTGATAATTATAATCAGTTGGAAAATAAAGTTTGGTTACTTGATTTAGCTTTCTTAACTGATATTACTGCTAAATTGAGAGACCTCAATGTTGAACTCCAAGGCAAAGATAAAAACATTGCTCAAATGATTAGTGCTATAAATGCTTTCCAGCATTCTCTAAAACTCTATTTGTCACAACTGCAACGTTCGGAACTGAAACACTTCCCTAATATGTTGACAGAGCTACTTAACCAAGAAAATAATTTTGAGAATTTTAACAAAGACCGTTATGCAAAAGAGATAGGGAATCTCATTCAACAATTTGAGCAACGTTTCATAGACTTTGAAAAATTAAAACCTATTGTGGAATTTATGTGGTTTCCATTTGAAGAAAAAGTTGATATTGAGGAAATCGCAACAAAAATATCAGCATTATTTAAATTGGATATAGCTAACCTAGAACGAGAAGTTTTATTCCTTCAAAATGATCTGGAAATTAAAACAAGGGCCTTCAGTACCAATTTTTGGAGCTTATTTGCTGAAGAAAAATATCCTCTGCTGAGAAAATGTGCTATGTACTTGACCTCAATTTTTGCCTCCACATACCTTTGTGAATCAGCATTTTCCAAGATGAAGATGCTTAAATCAAAGTACCGAACTGTTTTGACAGATGAGCACCTTGATGACTGTTTAAGACTAACAGTTACCAATTACACGCCAAATTTCAAAGCCCTTGCTGAATTAAAGCAGTGTAAGCCATCAACTAGCAATTAAATGTGAGTATTATCTTCTATCACTTGTATTTATTTTTAGTTCATAAATTAGGGGAAAATTTTGGTGTTTGTGCCCGCCAAAGATAATAGTTAGCAAATTTTGCCCTAAGGTCTCCGAAGTCTGAGCACCCCTGATATATGTCGTGCTTTCACCACTTAAGAAAATATCATTTTGCGTGCACTAGATATTCACACAGGTGTTGGCACTTTTCAAATGATAATTTACTGGTGATTTTCACTATTAATTAGCATATATATATATATATATATATATATATATATATATATATTGCGCCTCGGTGGTGTAGTGGTTAGCGTCGCTGACTACGAATCCATCGGCCCCGGGTTCGAGCCCCGGTGACTGCGGCCGGCGCGCAGCAAAACCCAGCTGTTCATCCTTCCACACAATAAAGAAAGTGGTAGGTAGATAAATGGGTACCCTGGGTGGCCTAGACGCTGGGCTGCTAGTGGGGCGTGGTTCGGATTCCACGTTAAACTGTAGGTCTAAGGTGGGGTGAAAAGCTTGACCTTCGTCAGAATGAACAATTCGGGCGGAAGCTAACCAAAGGTTATATATATATATATATATATACAGGGCCGCCGAGAGGGCGGGGAAGCCGGGATAAATCCCCGGACGGTACCTTTAGGGGCCCGGAAAGAGGGGGGATAAAATCTAAAAATATTTTTAAAGCAATTGATTAAATAACAGAGAAGAAATATAATTAATGAACACACATTTTATAGAGATTATCATAGTCAAACTGAAACAGATAAAATATTATCTGCGGCCCAAGACCGACTGACAGATGCGGGAACCATTGTAATTGAAAGCCAGTTAGCCCGTACTTTAAATTTCATCAGAATCATTTACCACTTTGCTAGAGAGAAGGCAAACCAGCTGTTCATCCTTCCACACAATAAAGAAAGTGGTAGGTAGATAAATGGGTACCCTGGGTGGCCTAGACGCTGTAAACGAATTTATTTCCGTTATACATCTTTCACAGAAATATTTTACTCCATTTAATTGTTTGGCATTGGCTATAAGAGTGATGGCTTCATCTTTTCAATTCAGGCAATTAAAGTGAACGAACTTAACAAAAATCTAATTGCTCTCGATTCATCGGTTACAGTGTTGCAGACCTTGCAAAACTGTAGAAATCGGTTACTTATTTCCGTGCTATTTATAAACACTTCTATATAAAGATTGGTGAGTGAAAAGTTTGTTCAAGAAGGAGAGGGTGAGGTACGGGGGTTTTGACCAAATGGGTGAGGGTTACTCCATTACTTCGGGGCATGAGAGATGTCACGCGTTCTGGATGTCCACTGATTGGTGTTCGTGAGAGCGGCCGCGGGGGGATTATCAGGTGGTGCCTATCGGAATTTTGGAAAAAAACGAAGTACCTTGTTTCAATCGTATGGATGGCCCCGGCCCGGATGGGCACCCAAATATTTTTTTCAGCTGGAACTAATCGAGTAAGAATAATTTTTACGATATATGTCGTGCTTTCACCACTTAAGAAAATATCATTTTGCGTGCACTAGATATTCACACAGGTGTTGGCACTTTTCAAATGATAATTTACTGGTGATTTTCACTATTAATTAGCATATATATATATATATAATATATAATATATATATGCGCCTCGGTGGTGTAGTGGTTAGCGTCGCTGACTACGAATCCATCGGCCCCGGGTTCGAGCCCCGGTGACTGCGGCCGGCGCGCAGCAAAACCCAGCTGTTCATCCTTCCACACAATAAAGAAAGTGGTAGGTAGATAAATGGGTACCCTGGGTGGCCTAGACGCTGGGCTGCTAGTGGGGCGTGGTTCGGATTCCACGTTAAACTGTAGGTCTAAGGTGGGGTGAAAAGCTTGACCTTCGCCAGAATGAACAATTCGGGCGGAAGCTAACCAAAGGTTATATATATATATATATATATATATACAGGGCCGCCGAGAGGGCGGGGAAGCCGGGATAAATCCCCGGACGGTACCTTTAGGGGCCCGGAAAGAGGGGGGATAAAATCTAAAAATATTTTTAAAGCAATTGATTAAATAACAGAGAAGAAATATAATTAATGAACACACATTTTATAGAGATTATCATAGTCAAACTGAAACAGATAAAATATTATCTGCGGCCCAAGACCGACTGACAGATGTGGGAACCATTGTAATTGAAAGCCAGTTAGCCCGTACTTTAAATTACATCAGAATCATTTACCACTTTGCTAGAGAGAAGGCAAAGAAAGTACACTTGTAATTATGAAAATCTTGCAGTTAACAATTGTCTTGCCTGCATGGACTGGTACTGCATTTGTAAATTGTATGGTGATAGAATTAATATAATTGATTCGAAAAATAAAATAGTCATTTTCTTCTGAGTTGTTTATTCATACTGTATGTTTTGAATAGTGACTTGTGACATATATAATCAGTTTGCTTGTTATGTACACAAAAAACATTCATAAGAAAATACTGAGTAAACAGGGGGAGCACATATACCAATCTTTCCTTGGGGTCCGTGGCAGCTCTCGCCGGCCCTGTATATATATATATATATATATATATATATATATATATATATATATATATATATATATATATATATAATATATATTATATATATATATATATATATATATATATATATATTACGTTGTTCATTGCTATTATTACTTTAAAATATTTTTTCTCAAACTGAAAACGAAAAGACTTAGAATATTTTATTTAGTAACCCATTAAAATTATAGTTTTCTTTAAGAAATTATTTAACAAAATATTTTTTAACGTAAACTATTTCATTAAAAAATACCAATGCTACTGACGTTCTTATTTAAATTAATAGTTTCAGATTATTTGTATATTAACATTTTTGTACGTGTGAAAGTGTTGCATTACACCGTACGTCTATGTCATAGCATATGGCACTGATATTAGCTGCATTTGAAATATTCAGTATTCATTTTACTGTTTAATCGATCTGACTCAGATTTACAGTAGTGAAGTTGTAATAGAAAACTACAAAGTGCAAGCTTACAGTTAGTTCTGAAATGGTAATAAAGAGTAATGTTTTTAATGCATTTTACAGACCACATTTGTTACCCGAACAAGTAATTAAGTTTTATATGAAAATGAAAATGAAATGAAAATGAAAATGTTTATTGGCAGACTATAGTCCATATGACAAATATTATTAATACAATGACAGCTCATATACTAAGTATAGAAATATATACAACTGATTAGAAATAATGCTGCACTGTCGAAGTTAAGTGGAGCTACAGACAGACATTTTCGTACCAGGAAGTCCATAGCTTAGGCCTTAGAGGATAAATGGCAGGACTCATGGATAGCTTGGATGATCGGGTTGGTTGATTTTTTAATTCTTTGCATTAGACTGTGTTGAGCACGTCTTGTTACCTCCAGGAAGCTCGGAACATTGCGGGTAGCAAACATTTGCGAAGCTGAGCATCTCGGGGGTAATTTATGTAAGAGTCTAAAAGACCTGTTGTACAGCAAATTTAGGGTTCTGCCAGAACCTTTTTTATAATTCACCCAGAGTTGCTGACCGTATATATTACTGCAGAAAGTACGAAAGAGTGTTTCTTTAGCTTCATTTGTACAGAGACGAAAGTTCCTTATGGTCATATTCGCTATGGAAAAACTATACGCGCTCACAACATGGTATCATATGTGGTACATTTATTTCATAATTAAATATAAATTATTAATTAATTGAATTAACTATCTATACAAAATTGCCTCGGGATTGGCGACATAGCCTATTGGGAATGAAATAATTGAATTGCCATACGTACAAAGAACCTGTATGTATGAATCAGCCCCACATAGCAACAAGAAAACCCAATTTATTGTTTAGTCTACCAAAAAAGTAGACACAACAAAATCTTGCTAGTTCGGCAAATAATACACCAGAACCAAGGAACGGCTCTCAGGGCTGTTTATGTTACAGCGAACGCTTTAAACAGGGAAGACGTATAAAGTTTTCCCTCTAGTTCTGAGTGAATTCCTTATAATTTAAAACCTAATGACTAAAAAAGGATAGGCCTATTCCTTCAGGGGTTTATATAGTGACTGCCTATATTAATTACCTTAAGTAAATTCGTCGCGAAACTCGATCGTGGCGGCCCTACACCGAAGATGATCGTAACGCCCTACATCGAAGCAAACAAAGACCCAACAAAAATAAGGTGAGGCAAATTATTTTCATTCTAGTATACTGTACGTCGCGCAAATCCCGATGCTAGAATTACCGTAATCAATATAAATATAAAGAGGTCCTTTAATTAAAGACCTACATATTTATAACTCTCTAACGAAAAAGCATGGGGCTTTTGTCGGTAACCCTCCACTGAAATCTGCTGGAAATTTTCAGCGGATGAGGGCACAGGCAATCAACCCATAGCCCTATATAGTTTTTTCAAATGGTGGCCTGTGTATGGGGAACTAACCCCTCTAAAATTTACACTGACACACGCAGTGGCTAGGCTTAACTCAGTAGGCCTAACCCCAATTTCAACCGAAACCCCACTATAGTTTTCATATGGTGGCCTAAAACTGGGAACCAATCCCTTTACCTTTACACTAACCGAAAATAAAGGCTTGTTCATTTACCAGGCATAACTTATTTTAGGTCCTAAAAATAATAGGCCCGCAACATTAAGCCTATTTAATAGGTCCTACTCTTCAAATTCAAAACTAAGCCTTGTTAATTTAACAGGCTTAACTCATTTGAGGTCCTATAAAATAATAGGCCCAAACATAAGCCTACTTGGTAGGCCCAACAAATAGGCCTATTTAGTAGGCCCATCTAACTTTACCTTACATAATAGGCCTACCTCTTAAAGTAGGCCTTACTCTTTACACTCAAGGCCTATCCTAATTAAAAACACTAAATTTATAATTGAACCTGTGGTGTAGGTTATAAAATTTATTCCAGCAATTTAACTTACCCATAAGACTCATTAACATCACAAAATTCGACTCAGACCTGTAACATCACAAAATTCGACTCGAACTGTAACATCACAAAATTCGACTCGAACTGTAACATCACAAAATTCGACTCGAACTGTAACATCACAAAATTCGACTCGAACTGTAACATCACAAAATTCGACTCGAACTGTAACATCACAAAATTCGACTCGAACTGTAACATCACAAAATTCGACTCGAACAAGTAACATCACAAAATTCGTCTCGAACTGTAACATCACAAAATTCGACTCGAACTGTAACATCACAAAGACCTAAAGCAATTGCACAAATTCAAACCTACACCCATCTAACACCTATTCGTGACCCTATTCCAACCTATTCCAAGTCCTATTTGATATAGGCCCAACCTATTACCTATTCGAAGTCCTATTTGACATATAGGCCCAACCCATTCCGAAGTCCTATTTGACATATAGGCCCAACCTATTTCAAGTCCTATTTGACATATAGGCCCAACCTATTCCGAAGTCCTATTTGACATATAGGCCCAACCTATTTCAAGTCCTATTTGACATATAGGCCCAACCTATTCCGAAGTCCTATTTGACATATAGGCATACCAAGTCCTATTTGACATATAGGCCCAACCTATTCCGAAGTCCTATTTGACATATAGGCCCAACCCAATTCAAGTCCTATTTGACATATAGGCACAACCTATTACAGACAAAGCTTGATATAAGGGTCTCAAATGCAACGTTTGAGGGTCTTTACTCAGCCAAATTGATTAACCTAATCCAAAACCCAAAAATAAAACCCTATAACAAAATACTGTACACATTTACACACATACGTACGGTACAGTATATAAATATATACATACGACTTCAAACATCCAATTCTTCTTTTAAAAGAAGAAACACAACAGATTTCATTAACAGACACATACATTCCTTGCAAACAGATTGGATTCCTTCAAAACCCCAAACCTTCCAGACCTACCTGTAGGATACACAACATTTACTCATTCATAACTACGGGTATTAATTTCATTGGAGTGGTGAATCCAAGTTTTGAAGACCAACTGGATTCGGAGGAATGACAAACACACACACACACACACACACACACACACACACACACACACACACACTACTCTTTCAATGTGTCTCAAACACAACAACCTGTCTAAACATAACCAAGGATCGGAGAGTAAAAGCTTTTATTGCTGCGCTCTGATTCTGTGCACATAATTTTGTGCCAAAAATTATATGGTTAGACAGTGACACGTACAAACAAACTACTCTACTCAAAGGGTTGATGGCCTACCCTTGGCCATAGCCCAACAAATTCATCAAAGGGCTGATGGCCTACCCTTGGCCATAGCCCAACAAATTCATCAAAGGCTGATGGCCTACCTTGGCCATAGCCCAACAAATTCATCAAAGGGCTGATGGCCTACCTTGGCCATAGCCCAACAAATTCATCAAAGGGCTGATGGCCTACCCTTGGCCATAGCCCAACAAATTCATCAAAGGGCTGATGGCCTACCCTTGGCCATAGCCCAACAAATTCATCAAAGGGCTGATGGCCTACCTTGGCCATAGCCCAACAAATTCATCAAAGGGCTTGGCCTACCTTGGCCATAGCCCAACAAATTCATCAAAGGGCTGATGGCCTACCTTGGCCATAGCCCAACAAATTCATCAAAGGGCTGATGGCCTACCTTGGCCATAGCCCAACAAATTCATCAAAGGGCTGATGGCCTACCTTGGCCATAGCCCAACAAAACGGCTGATGGCCTACCTTGGCCATAGCCCAACAAATTCATCAAAGGGCTGATGGCCTACCTTGGCCATAGCCCAACAAATCATCAAAGGGCTTGGCCTACCTTGGCCATAGCCCAACAAATTCATCAAAGGGCTGATGGCCTACCTTGGCCATAGCCCAACATATTCATCAAGGGCTGATGGTCTCACTTGGCCATAGCCCAACAATTCATCAAGGGTCTTGTGGCCTCCTTGGCCAGAGACCAAACAACAGGGTCTTGTGGCCTCCCTTGGCCAGAGACCAAACAACATTGGTCTTGTGGCCTCCCTTGGCCAGAGACCAAACAACAAGGGTCTTGTGGCCTCCTTTGGCCAGAGACCAAACAAAAAGGGTCTTGTGGCCTCCCTTGGCCATAGGCCAAACAACACAAAAACAGTACAGGATTCAAAGCCCCAAGCCCTCCAGATCTACCTGTGGAGGAGTAAATTTACTCCACTAAAACTACGGGTATTGACTAGTCTGAAGTGGTAGGAGGTTTGAATACAGTACAAACTCTTTCTAATTCTCCTAAATTAAATGAACAAATAACAAAAGACAACAATGGGAACATTGAACCAAACAATTACACGAAAACACTTGGAATGCTTTGGTTTTTAAAACAGAATTCCGAACACGATGACACTCTTTGCACAAAGAGTTATAACTTAAATCCAAATGCCGATACAAAAAGACAAGTGCTTTCAGAATCATCCAAAATTTTCGACCCCATTGGATTATATTTACCAGCAACCATAAGATCCAAAACCCTTTTGCAAGACTTATGGAAAAAGAAAATTGATTGGGATGAACCACTTTCAGTGGAAGACCAACTTCATTGGAAAAAATTAGCCACAGACTTGAACAAAGTTCAAGACATCTACGTACCAAGATGTGCTGGCTACAGATTGAAATCTCAAACACTACACATTTTTACAGATGCCAGCACACAAGCTTACGGGTGTTGTGCCTATTTAACAAGTGAAAATGAAAGTAACTTGGTTTATTCAAAGGCAAAAGTGGCACCCTTAAACCAAAAGAAAACTGTACCACAACTTGAATTATTAGCTGTCTCATTGGGAGTTAAAACAGCAACTTTCTTTCACAAGTGTATAAAGAAGTTGACATAACAAACATTTACTTAAGGACAGACAGTCAAATTTGTCTAACATGGGTGACCAACACAGATACAACTTCTTGCAAAAATATATTTGTGAAAAACAGACTAACAGAAATCAAAACTGCAAACACAAACCTTGGTATCAAATTTAGGTACATAAAACAAAAGAGAATCCTGCAGACTTTTTGACAAGAGGGCTCTCTTACAAGCTGTTGAAAACAAATAAAATCTGGTATGAAGGGCCCGAATGGCTAACATGTGAGGATCTTTGGCCAGCCAAAGTAGTTAACCTCACACTCAACTCTACAACAACTGAAAAGATCACTGAGGACAAACCTATATTTGACTATCACCTTTATTCAGACCTAAACAAACTCTTGAGAATTACAGTCTATTGCTGCAAGTTTGTCAATAGCTACCTTCTCAAACACTGTCCTCAGAAAGCCTTTTCTAACTTAACAGAAACTGCAACAAAATACTGGCTCAAACAGATACAAGCTTCAGAATTTGACAAGGAGTTGAAGTATCTTAGGTCCAGTAGCACATTAAACAAAGGTATTCCTTCACTTGTCATGGATCTAAATCTGTACCTGGATACAGAGGGTCTGATAAGGTGTAAAGGAAGGCTTAACAAGTCAACTTTGACTTACAACTCTAAGCACCCAATTCTTCTTCCAAGGAGAAATCACTTCACAAAACTCATCATCAGGGATACCCACAACAAAATACACCACATGGGAGTCCCACAAACCCTGACAGAGCTGAGAAAAACTTACTGGCTACCAAAGGGTAGAACTGAAACAAAGAAAATTTTAAACACATGCATTCCTTGTAAACGTATCCATTCACGACCCTTTAAGACCCCAAGCCCTCCAGACCTACCTGTGGAACGAGTAACATTTACTCGGCCATTTGAAACCACGGGTATTGACTACACTGGAGCGGTAAATGTGAGTTTTGGAGACAAAATGGATTCAAAGGAATACAAAGTGTACATTGTACTCTTCACCTGTGCTGCCACACGTGCCATATGTCTAGACATAGTAGAAGATCTGACAGCAGAAGCTTTTATTGCTGCTTTCAGACGATTTTGTGCACACAATTCTGTACCCAAAACTATATGGTCAGACAATGCCACATACTTCAAATCTGGTGAAAGAATTATTCATCAGATTTGTGACAGTGAAACAGTACAAACTCATTTAACCAAACACAACATAACCTGGAAGTACATTCCTGTTAATACACCATGGTATGGTTCAATTTGGGAAAGAAACATACAAACTGTAAAGAACTGCCTTAAAAAGACTATTGGGACAAAACATCTACAACTTTTTGAACTCATGACTATTCTGTCAGAAATTGAAAATGTTGTCAACAACAGACCATTAACTTATGTGGGAGATGGTATTAATGAGCCAGAACCTCTCACACCAAACCACCTAATTAAGGGAGAAACAGTAAACATGTTACCAGAATCTGAACATAACAGTACAGAGGATCCAGATTGGGAAATAGGACACAAAGAACTCAACACAAAATACCAACATTTGACACAAATCAAGACTCAATTTATAACAAAATGGAGAGAAGAATACTTAACAAGTCTTAGAGAAAGACATAAACAATTAACAAAACAAAGTTGGAATGATTCAGTCAAAATTGGGGACATTGTGTTGATACATGACAAGACACCAAGACAACATTGGTCAATGGGAAAAGTCTTGGAACTCAAAACTGGTGAAGACGAAGTTACCAGGGTTGTAAAACTGAAAACAGCAACTGGTGAACCACCAGAGATATCACATTACTATATCCTTTGGAGTGTGGGGCTAAATTAGAACCATTACCCCAAAGGATGGATCAGGATACTATTGGGGAGGAATCTCTCAATGTGCCTGATGTAACTCAGACTAAACCAGACAGGCCTCAAAGAAAGACTGCTTTGAAAGCCAGAAAACTTTTACAAGAAAAAATTAAGACTGGTGACTTATAAAACTTACACAAACTGAGCAAAGTTAAAATGCTTAATAACTTTACTTTAATCCCATAAATTTCCTATACCTAAAGGGAGTCAAACTGATTGACATAACTTTAACTAAACTTGAGAAGTTGGCCTCTTGAACTTTCTATTTGAATAGGTCTTGAGTAACCTCTCTTCCTAAATTTCTACTTCATTCTTTTCAATCCATTTACATGTTTAAACACAGTTTATCAAAAAATTTTGATCTATAACATACAAATTTTTCTCCGGCCCCCCCCAGTATATGGAAAAACTATACGCGCTCACAACATGGTATCATATGTGGTACATTTATTTCATAATTAAATATAAATTATTAATTAATTGAATTAAATATCTATACAAAATTGCCTCGGGATTGGCGACATAGCCTATTGGGAATGAAATAATTGAATTGCCATACGTACAAAGAACCTGTATGTATGAATCAGCCCCACATAGCAACAAGAAAACCCAATTTATTGTTTAGTCTACCAAAAGTAGACACAACAAAATTGCTAGTTCGGCAAATAATACACCAGAACCAAGGAACGGCTCTCAGGGCTGTTTATGTTACAGCGAAGCTTTAAACTGGGAGGATGTCTTTGTCCCCCCTCTAGTTCTGAGTGAATTCCTTATAATTAAAACCTAATGACTAAAAAGGATAGGCCTATTCCTTCAGGGGTTTATATAGTGACTGCCTATATTAATTACCTTAAGTAAATTCGTCGCGAAACTCGATCGTGGCGGCCCTACACCGAAATGATCGTAACGCCCTACATCGAAGCAAACAAAGACCCAACAAAAATAAGGTGAGGCAAATTATTTTCATTCTAGTATACTGTACGTCGCGCAAATCCCGACGCTAGAATTACCGTAATCACTTAAATATAAAAGGTCCTTTAAAACCTACATTTATAACTCTCTAACGAAAAAGCATAGGGCTTTTGTCGGTAACCCTCCACTGAAATCTGCTGGAAATTTTCAGCGGATGAGGGCACAGGCAATCAACCCATAGCCCTATATAGTTTTTTCAAATTCGCTTTAGCAGACAGGCTTCAAGATTGTTTTCTTATATCCGAGTCATCACTCAAGGAGCTGGTAATAGTTTGACCCAAATACTTAAACTCTTGTACTTCCTCAATTACTTCACCATTCATTTTAAACCTTATATCAGCTGGCTGATTACAGCTTTTAGGATGAAATTGCATAACCTTAGTTTTTGTAACATTAAAAAGAATATCGTGTTTCTGCGAATACACTTCGCAGACATTTAGTAGCCGATCCAGACCTTTAACAGATGGACTTATTAACACCATATCATCGGCATAAACTAAGTTATTTATCCTTGTGTTATCTATACAACATCCTACTGTTGCCTCATTAAGTGAAGCAATTAATCCATCACTATACACATTAAACAGCATAGGTGAGAGCAAGGAGCCTTGTCTCACCCCGCAAGAGGAGCCAAAACACTTGGATAGTACATTGCCCCACCTAACAGTGAAAGATTGGTGGGAATACCAAAATTTCAATAAATTTAATATGTACATGGGAACCTTCCT